>JAODAL010022860.1:0-63843 GCA_025379985.1 Phyllomedusa bahiana | reverse complement strand
AGATGCGGCCGAAATTACAGTAATCCATAGCTCTCATAGAGAACTATGGATTACCTCTCTCCTGCTCGTAAAATAAAATTTGTATTGTCGAGCGGGGAGATAAGTGACATGTCAGTTAGTTGCGGCGAGTACGCGTCGCGAGTAATGCCTGTCTATGGGGCCGGCGGGCTGCTGGCCCCCCTGCGCCACGGGAGTACGCGCTGATCAGTGCGACTCCCAAATCACCCGGCGTAATGTGGCGCGTACTGTACGCCCTGCAATTACGGCGTGTGAACATAGCCTTACAGAGCATTACGTCCATGAAGTACGCCCCGCAAATACATTGTGTGAACATACCCTAATGCATAAAAAAATGCATCAAATAAAATGAAGTTAGCTGTCCTGAAAAACACATGAAAATATGCTTAGAGATGTGCAACAAAAATGCTCTATAGAAACCAAAGGAAAAACAGCATAATATCGCATGAACAAGAGTGCATAAATTACAAGCGTTTTTTTCTCTTGAAATACGGGCATATCTTTTAGCAGCCTTTTTACGCTGGGTGAATCCAGCCTTAACTTGTCAGATCCACTGGAGGAGCAGTCAGATCCTGTACATGACAGATGCACGTTCTTCAAGGACTCTTTGACCTTCGTCACTGGTCTCTGAGGGCGTTCAGCTTCCTAGTTGTCTGTACTTTGTAAACAGCGCGGTTCATGCAATCAGGAAGAGGCCACCTGCAAGAAGCAGAGCTGTGAGGTTGATTGTTGCATTTAGTCTTCTGAGTACAGCCATCACGGAAAGATTTAGTCTTGCCATCTGTTTTTTAGAAATTACATGTCATTCTCTGCTGTTTTGATTGATTGATTGCAGAGCGACAGATGAAAGCGCACTCGCGATTGTTCTAGCCATCGCTGATGACGCCGGGCATGAAATTGGGACTTATGAAACATTTTTGTAAACACAAATTTACATGTTTTACAAGGTTTACAATGACACTTCTATGAAGATGAAAACTGAATGTGACCCTCCAGCAACCTCAATTACCGACTTCCATTAAGGATAACAGATGTGCATGACATAAAAACACCTCTACATATATACAGCGGGGAGTCAGGATTCAGAAACTGCCCAATTACCTATGTGCCTCTTTGAACACTTTTACTTTTTAATCTACATAGGGACAAAATTCTATGTGCGTTATTAAAGTGGTTTTCTGGGACTTTAAAGGGGTTGTCTCACTACAAGGATTGCTTTTTATGTTAAAGATCTTGCAAAACAAGTCACTTTGCAATATGTCTATTAACAGTGTCCTACCTATTCCTAGATATCCCCTCTTGTATGGGCTGCATCAGCTCCTCAGGTCGCTATAGCTACAGACCTATTTGATCTCTCCTGATAGGCTGCCAGCGCTGGTCGCTATAGCTACAGACCTGGCTTCTACTGCAGCCTAATGGAAGCCAGTAAACACACCCCTGAATTCAAAGTGAAACCAAGTAAACAGGACTGAGGTAAGATGAATCAATGTAGTGAGACAACTCCTTTAACCCATTAAAGGGAACCTGTCACATAGATTATGTCCCCCTTGCTGAGGGCAGCACAAGCTAGTGTCAGACCTGCTGTTCCCAGCGCTGTGTCCCTTATTCTGTAAGATGCAGCAGTTTTAGAGCATTTACCCCTCAAATCTTATTCATGAGTAGGTGTTAGCCCCGCCCACCAAATGCTAGCTCCGCCCACTGACAGTTATTCACATGTTTCTACCTATTCAAAGTAATAGTGTTATTAGTTGGGGTGAGTGGGGCTAGCCTCAGGTGGGAGGGGCATGAAAAAACTGACTCTTCAAATGACTTCTGGCTGAAAACTGCAGATTTGAGCATTAAATACATGAAAACACCTGCACTTACAGAATAAGGGACACAGCGCTGGGAACAGCAGGTCTGACACTATCTTGTGCTGCTCTCAGCAAGGGGGACATCATCTATGTGACAGGTTCTCTTTAAGCCAAATGCCTTAAAAATAGTTAATGACCAGCACATTTTTTTAGTTTTGCCTCCTTGCGTTTCAACAGTCGTAACTTTTTTATTTTTCAATGACACAGTTGTATGAGGCCTCCTTTTATTCGGTACAAGTTGTACTTTTTGGGGGAATAGTTTAAGTTCACTTAGAAATTATTGCAGAATTTTTTTCAATTTTGTTCAATTTTTATTTTTTTTATTTTATCACATTTCACACCTAATAACTTGTTAGATTAATTCTACAGGTTATTACAGTCGTGTGGATACATGTGTAGGTTTTTGTGTGTAATGTATGCACAATTTTTTTTTTTATTAAATATTTATTTTTATTTATTTATTTTTTTTTATTTATTTATTTATTTTTTTATGTTTTTTACTTTTTTTTAAAATCCCATGAAGGGATAACTGTTACATTTTTTTTTTTACACTTAATAATGTATTAGCATATTCATATATGCTAATACATTATAATCTGTGTCAGCACTAACCGCAGCAATCAAAGGGTTAAAGGGGTTTTGCCACGATGTAATGTTGACGTGGGATCCTCCAAAATGGGTTTTTAATCACTTTTCTAAGTATATGTGATTACAAAAATTGCAGTCTGAGAGAGCTACAGTCTTCCTTACATGCCCTTGGTTACTTCAAAGCTTCTATTAGTTTCGACCGGGACAAGAGCTGCTGTCTGCTGGCCGGGCTTTCGCAGAGAGCCCCTTTCTTTTTCTGATGAGACTGAGCTGCAAAAGTTTTTTAAGGGCCCCGGGGGTAGAAATGTTTTTTTTTGTATACAGAAAAACTATTGTAGTGTGATTAGACCCCTGCCTTTTATCTGTTTACAGAGAAACTTTGAGGAGCTTTAAGTGCTGTGGGGGAAAAAGGTGTTTTTTTTTCTATAAGAATCCCACAAGTTGAAAGTTTGATTATTTCGGGTGAACTTTGTCACACGATCCCTTATCCCGGGTTTTGTGCTTGGCGGGTGGGGCATCTCTCCCCTTTCACCCCGTTTTTTTTGTTTACATTAGCTTTTAGCAGATAAGGCTCCCCCTTTACGTGCAGTCGGGGCCCTTGCCCTTTGCTGTAGTGGGGAATCCACTTTTTGAAATGTTTTTATTTCATTTAAATTTTTTGAACGTCCCGGGATTCCTCACCCCCCTCCCACCCACCCTCCCCCCCCTGGGTTTTGTTTTGTTTAAAATCCCTGCTCTCTTTCTGACGGGAAAGGTTTCGAAAAACCCCGGCCTCTTGGCAAACCCCCTTTAAGCCTCCACCGGGAAAAGGAGAACAGTACAGCCCTTTTCACACGCGCGCGGCACCGGGAGCCAAAAACCCCCAATGCCCTGCAGCAACCCCCAAAATAGATGTCGCTGCAGACAAACAACCTGCACCACCTGGGGTCAAGAGCCCGGGGGCCCGGTTGTTAAGAGGTTTTTTCTGTTTGGTACACCCCTTAAAACGGGGTCATAAAAAATTAAGATCAAGGGTTTAGTTTTACTTACCCCCATATCCAGGTCCATCTTATCCATTGGGCACAATAGGCAATTGCCAAACGTGCCCCATAACATAAGGTCCCCAGGTGGTTGGATGTATGTACGGTGAGTTGCCACTGCTTATTGAATTGTTTGTTCTTATGACAAGCAAACAGTTAATAACCATGGTGGAGCAGGGAGCCATCTGCTCCCTGCCCCGCCAGTTAGCCTGCAGGCTTCCTACCATATATCAGCAGGTCATCCCGATGTAGGTGGCACGATGATGTCACTATATCACGTCACTTGTGCCAGACCACAGCCAATAACCTTGACGGCAGCAGACTTTCTTTTAGGGCCCACAACCTGTCAATGGAGCCCCTCCTGATGCGATGGCAAAATAAAAACCCGGTTTTTCTTTCCTAAATCCCTGTAGCCCTGCCTACTTATTCACCGTAGGCCTCTGCCTAACTACCTACCTGGGGCCTTTTCTATCAGTGGTTTTATCTACCTACTGGGGGCTTACCTAACTACCTGCCTGCCTAATAGTGGTATTATTGATAATATTGGTATACTGATTTTGTCAGTAACAGTATGGCGGTAATATTTGCCCCTTATGTAGCAGTATTATTTGGTAAATGTATGACCAATATCTAGAAGTATCATCCATAGAACATTGTTTGTACAGTATGTATTTCTTTATATCATATACATTATTTTATAAAAATACCCTCTAAATAGGGCCCTACCAATGGCACAGTTGTTTTGGTTCTGGTCTGCCACAGGAAGCTGGGCATGATTGGATATGCTTAGAAGGATGGCCTCATGTGGCGTCAAGTTTGGGTGTGCTAAGAGGCATGGACTGTTGTGATCTTGTGTATTTGGGCAGGGCCCACTGCACTACTATACTCTGAGGCCCATAATACTGTAAAAATGGCCGTGTCCATACCTCCAAACTTTTTGTACAACTAAAAAGAGACACATGGTTTTTGGTGTGAAAGATCCATTCTTTTCTGCATATTTACAAACTTAAAGAGAATCTCTCCTTTGTTTTTGCCCCCCTTGTGAGGGCGCAAAGCTAGGGGCCCCAAAGGGAACCCGGCTTTTTCCCCGCGCGGGGTTTTCCCTTATTCTAAAAAAGTTACGGGGGGTTTTAAGTTTTTAATGCTAAATCTGCATTTTCACCCAAAAAAAAGAGTCAAAAAAGAGTCGTTTTTTCACCCCCCCCCCGCCCACTTGAGGCTAGCCCCGCCCCCCCTCAACTGTTTAACCAAAATTATTTAAAATGGGTTTAAAAAACAGGGGAAAATTTAACTGCCAGGGGAGGGGGGCGGGCCCTTTTTTTGGGGGGGTTTAAACATTCGGGGCCCCTTGAATTTTAAAAAATTTAAAAGGTTTTTGGGGGAAAAATGCTCAAAAACTCCGGGCATTCTTACAAAATTTAAAGGGACCCCCCAGGGGCCGGGGGAAAACAGCAAGGTGCCCCTTTGGAACCATTTTTTAAGCTTGAAAATTTTCCAAATTTTTTAAACCCAAAAAAGGGGGCTTGGGAAAAAACCCCATTTTTAAAGGTTCCCTTTTTTTTTTTTTAAAATTTCCCTTTTTAAAATTTTTTTGAAATACAAATAGCCAAAAATCATAATGAAAAGAAAATTAAACATATATTTTACTAAATCAAGGGAAAATTAAATCCCAATGTGGAGGAATTGAGGGTTTTGATTTCCCCAAAATGTTTTAAGGTTTTTTATCACCCTTAGTTTCTTTAAATATACCTGTAATATAAATTTTTCTGGGGGGTTTTTGCTTTTAAAAGGGCCCTTTTGTAATTTTTTGGGTTTTCCCCGTTTATGTTTTTTTTCCCTTGTTTGGTTCTTGCCATTTTTAAAACCTTTTTTTCAATGTTTTTTTTTGAATGTTTTGGACTTTTTATCCCTGTTTGGAATCTGTTTTTAAAGTATCTCAAATAAACAGTTCTTGTTTGGAAAAAAAAAAAAAAAAAAAAAAAAAAAGGTTTACAATGGGGGGGTTCCACAATACAATTGGGAAAACCGGTGGGGGGAAAAAATTTTAAAAAAAATTTTTTTTTTAAATAATGTAATGATACTAATTTTTTTTGGTTTTTAAAAAAAAACGGGGACAATTATGGTGAAGGGATTTGGGTATAAAAAAATATATAAAAAAAAACCTTTTTGAGGATTTTTTATTTTACATGTTTTGATAAAAAAAAAATGTTTACGCCACTCCCGGGTTTCCAACGGGATCTAAAAGGGGGGTGGCCCACTTTTATTTTTAACCTCTAACTAGAGTAAAATTTTTCGCTTCTCATTGGGTAAACCCGACCTCCAAAATTCCAGGAGAAAAAAAAAAAAAAAGCCCCCCCCTTGAAAAATCTTACGGCATGATATAACAAGCTGGGGAAAATTGGGGGGGGGGGTTTTGCAAAAAACCAAAAATTGGGAGGTTTTTCCCTTTTCCTCCCTGTTTTAAATTAAAAGCAAAAAAAATAAATTCCAAAAAAAAAGTATATTTCTGCACAAAAAAACCTCTAAAAAAAATACCCCCAAGCCCCAATTTGTGAAAAAAAATTTGTTTTTTATTTTAAAATTATATTCAACTTCCTTTAAGTTTTTTGGGGTTTTTTCGGGTTAATATTCAAGTTTTTTAAACTTTTGCTCAACAGTAATAAAAACTTTTAAATTTGCAGCAAATTAGTCCCAAAAAGTTTCTTATTTTTCCCATTTTTAAACCTTTTTAAAAGTTTACAGAGAGGGGGTTTTGCCGGTGTTTTGCAATAAAAAATTACTCACGTCCGTGCGCATCAGGTAAACGTTTTGTAGGTGCTCCCCCTTCCCCGGGGGACCGGGCTCTAAACGGCTATCCCCCCCACCACGGTACGTGGGGTGTTTTACAGATAGAACATATTTATCCCTTTTCTAAAGGGAATAAAATTTGGATAAAAAATGTTCAATTTTAAAAAATGGCATCAGAACTTAAAAGCAGACTTTTTGGGGAAAAGCGCAAAAAATTAAAATAAAACATTATAAAAACGATTAAGGCTGAATCCTCTTTTAAATTTTTGGGGGAAACAAATTTGAGTCCAAGCGAAATCCCCCCAAATGCCCCACGCTGAAGCAACCGTAAATGAAGGGTGCTGACCCAAAAAAAACCCTTTCCCCCCAAAAAATTTTTTTTTTTGGGGGTTATTAATTTTCCCCCCCCTTTTTTTTTTTTTTTTAAAATTTTTTTTTTAACTTTTTTTTGGGGAAAAATTTTTTTTTTTTTTTGGGGGGGGCTGTTTGGCCCTTTTTTTTTTTAAAAAAAGGGGAAAAAACCCCCCCCTTTTTTTTTAAAATTTTTTAAAAATTTTTTAAAATTTAAAATTTTTCCCCCCCTTTTTAAAAAAAAAAAATTTTTTTAAAAAATTTCCCCCAAAAAAGGGAAAATTTTTTAATTTTTCCCCCCCCCTTTTTTTTTAAAAAAAAAATTTTTTTGGGGTTTGGTTTTTTAACAAAACCAAAATTCCGAAAAATTTTGGGGGGTTTTTTTCCCTTTTTTTGGGGGCCCCCCCTTTTTTTGGGGGGAAAAAAATTTTTTTTTTTGGGGGCCTTTTTTTTTTTTTTTTTAAAAATTTTTATTTTTTCCCCCCCTTTTTTTTTTCCCCCTTTTTCCCCGGGGGGGGTTTTTTTTTTTTCCTTTTTTTTTTCCCCCCCCCTTTTGGGGGTTTTTTTTTTTCCCCCCCCCGGGGGAAAAAGGGGGAGGCCGGGGGGGGGGTTTTTTTAAAAAGGGAAAAAGGTTTTGGGTTTTTGTTTTTGAAGGGGGGGTTTTTTTTCTTTTCCCCCAAAAAAAAAAAAAAAATTTTTGGGGGGGTTTTTTTTTTTTTGAAAACCCCTTTTTGGGGGGGGGGAAAAATTGGGGGGGTTTTTTCCCTTTTTCCTTTTTTTTTAAATTTTTTTTGGGGGGGGGTTTTTTTTTTTTTTTTTTTTTTTGGGCTTGGAAAAAGGGTTTTTTCCTTAAAAAAACCCCCCTTAAAACCCCCCCCCAAAAAAATTTTTTCCCCCCCCAAAAATTTTTTGGGGGGGTTTTTTCCAAACCCGGGGGAAAAAAGGGGGGTTTTTTTGGAAAAAAAAAATTTTTTTAAATTTTAAACCCAAAAAAAAAGGGGGGGGGAAAAAGGGTTTTAAGGGGGGAAAGGTTTTTGGGGTTTAAAATTTTTTTTCTTTTTTTTCCCCCCCTTTTTTAAAAAAAAAAATTTTTTAAAAAAAATTTTTTGGTTTTTTTAAAAATTTTTGGGGAAAAAAAAATTTTTTTTTATTTTTGGGGGTTTTTTTTTTTTAATACGCTCTATGGGTTTGCTGTATAGTGAGGTGGACAATCCCTGATCTTCTTTACGGACTTCAACGTCCAAAAATTGAATTACAAATATTTTTATGGCTTTTTTTGAAAGGGAATTTGTTTTTCACTCTGAATACAACTCTGACAGAGCTTTGTGGCTACGTTATGTGGATGACATTTTTATTCTTTGGTCAGGTACTGAATCTCGTTTATTATAATTTTTTGAATATCTTTATGGCAGTCATCCGCTAATTGAGTTTTCTCTCACTAAAGACCAATTTGTAATTCAATTTTTGGACGTTGAAGATCAGGGATTGTCCACCTCACTATACAGCAAACCCATAGAGCGTAATAACATCTTACACATAAATCGTTTCACGCCCCTCAGACATTTAAGCGTATCCCTTGCGGGCAATTTGTCAGGGTATGACGTATATGCTCTACTGATGAACTATACCTTGAAAATATGGAAAAACTTATTGACAAATTTACCGCCAGGGGATATGATGGAGATGAATTAAAAAAGATAGGTTATGAGGTTTTGTTAAAAGACAGGAGTGAATTGTTTAGAGCAAAAGAAAAACGTGATAAGGACCAGTTTATGTTGGTATCTACTTTTGATCAACACTCTACGATGATACAGAAAGTAATACGCAGACATTGGCCTATTTTGGCAAGTGACCCACAATATGGTCACTTGTTCAGAAGTGGCCCTCGGTTTGTGTATAGAAGAGGTCGATCTGTAGGTGATGATATTGTACGTTCTGATATCGGCTCAGTGAGAAAGGACCGTCAGACGGTTCTTAGTACAACAAAAAGAGGCACTTACGCATGTTTATCATGCCAAAATTGTAATTCTATAATTAAAGGGGACAAGATACAGCACCCTCTGAAAGGCTTTGATATTCCTATTAAGGGATTTTTACCTGCCTGACTAAGAATGTGATTTACATTCTCAAATGCCCATGTGGCAAAATATATGTGGGCCATACGAGCCGCTCTGTCCGAGTTAGGATAAACGAGCATAAGTCTGCCATCAGATTATATTTATCTAAAATAACTAAAATGGATGATAATACCAAATTCGGTGAGACTTCTGTGGCGAGGCACTTTAATGAGTCACGTCTCCAGATACATGAGTTAAGAGGGTGTGTGGTGGAAGAGGTGTCTGATGTTGAGGTCAGCACCCTTCATTCACGGTTGCTTCAGCGTGAGGCATTTTGGATATTTCGCTTGGACTCATTAGTACCCAAAGGGTTAAATGAGGGATTCAGCCTTAGATCGTTTCTATAATGTTTTATTATAATGGTTGCGCTTTCCCAATGTGTCTGCTTTGATGTTCTGATGCCATTCTTACATTGATCATTTATTATCCTATTGTATTCATTTAGAATACACCCTTGACCCCTCCTCTCTGTCCAACTATCGCCCCATCTCACTGCTCCCTTTTGCTTCCAAACTCCTCGAGCAGCACGTCTATCTTCAGCTGTCCTCCCACCTTTCCCCCAAAACTCTCTTCTTGACCCACTACAATCTGGTTTTCGACCCCACCCCTCTACTGAAACCGCCCTAACCAAAGTCACTAATGACCTAGTAACTGCTAAAGCCTCATGCCACTACTCTGTGCTCCTCCTCTTAGACCTGTCATCTGCCTTTGACACTGTCGACCATTCCCTCCTGCTACAAGTCCTCTCCTCCTTCGGCATCACAGACTTGGCCCTTTCCTGGATCTCCTTGTACCTCACTGATCGGACATTCAGCGTCTCTCATTCTCGCTCCACCTCCTCCGCCCGGCCTCTCTCTATCGGTGTCCCCCAAGGGTCAGTCCTGGGTCCTTTACTCTTCTCTATCTACACTCTTGGCCTCGGTCAGCTCATAGCCTCACATGGCTTTCATTACCACCTGTATGCTGATGATACCCAACGCTACATCTCCGGCCCAGATGTCACCTCTCTTCTGTCCTGGATCCCTGACTGTCTGTCCTCCATCTCCTCCTTCTCATCACGTCTCCTAAAACTAAATGTGGAGAAAACAGAACTCATCATCTTTCCACCATCCAACTCTACCCCTCCCCCTGATCTCTCTATTACAGTCAACGGCTCTACACTCACCGTTCCCGCAAGTCCACTGCCTTGGGGTAATCCTCGACTCCGCTCTATCTTTCAAACCACACATCCAAACCTTCACCTCTGCCTGCCGCCTCCACCTGAAAAACATCTCTCGCATCCGCTCATTCCTCGGCTATGACACTACAAAAAATGCTCGTCCATGCCCTTGTCATCTCCCGCCTAGACTACTGCAACATCCTTTCTCAGTGGCCTCCAGCTAGCCCCCTCGCTCCCCTCCAATCCATCCTTAACTCTGCTGCCCTTCTTATCCACCTCTCTCCTCGCTACTCCTCTGACAATCCCTTCACTGGCTTCCCATTGCCCAGCGAATTCATTTCAAGCTACTAACCATGACCTACAAGGCTCTCCATGACCTCTCCCCCCCCTCCCCTATACATCTCTGCCCTAATTTCCAAATATCTCCCCTCACGCAATCTCCGCTCCTCACAGGACCCTCTTCTCTGCTCTCCCCTTATCAGCTCCTCACACAACCGTCTCCAAGACTTCTCCCGTGCTTCACCCACAATCTGGAACTCACTGCCCCAACACATCAGACTCTCCTCCACTTTCACTAGCTTCAAAAGCAACCTGAAAACTCATTTCTTCAGGCTTGCCTATAACCTTCACTAATCTTGTCACTACTTTCCTCCACAACATGTCTGCCCCCCACCTCCTGTCTCTTTCCCCCCCCCTTGTAGATTGTAAGCCCTCGCGGGCAGGGACCTGTCTCCTTCTGTCGTGCCAATTGTTATTATCCCTTATCACTGTACTCGTTTGACTTATGTAATGTATGTAACCCCCTCGAATGTACAGCGCCCTGGAATCAATGGCGCTTTAAAATAAATAATAATAATAATGGTATAAATATGTTCTATCTGTAAACACTCATGTACCTGTGGTGGGAGGATCGTCCTGTTGAGCGCCGGTCTGAGGAAGGAGTAGTCACCTCCGAAACGTCACCGAGGCGCCCGGACCTGAGGATGTGTATCGTAGACGCAGGCAACCACTCTCTCTGTAAACTTTTACATGTTTAACTTGGACATAAGATGCTTTTTGCACTAATGTGCTGCAAATGATGTTTGATTACTGTTGAGCACAGGTTTAACGTTGAATATTTACTGAAAATCCAAGAAACTGTATGGATGTTTGAATATACTTAATATAAAAGCAAATTTTGCACATATTGGGACTGGCGATATATTTTTTCTGAGGTCTTTGTTGAGAGGGGTAGTGGAGAAAAAAACCCAGTCTCCAGCCCATATCCTGTGTCTCTATTGAATTACTGCAGTCAAAATTTGACTTTAGTTCTGCACAAAAAACATTTCTGAAAAATGGCATATATTGGCGTATTTGGAATATATTGCTTTTAGTTTATACAGGGAGGAATGGATGCCTCCATTTTGGTCTCTTGCACTCTCTGGATTATGGAGGTATGTTGACCCAATGAGAAGTCTGAATTTGACTCTAGTGAGGGGTAAAAATAGAGTAGGACCACCCGCCTTGAGATCCAGTTGGAGCCAGGAGTGGCTTAAGCATTTTTTGATAAAAACATGTGAACTAAGAATCTCAAAGTTTTTTTTTCATATATTGTAGATAGCATAAATGATTCTTTAGAGGTTTCCATGTTGCATAGCCCTTTTAGCTGATGGTGTGTGTGTGTGTGTGTGTTTGTGTGTGTGTGTGTGTGTGTGTGTGTGTGTCGCAACCATGCCGGTGGCACCCAGGCTCACATTGTATTTTTCAGAAATGTTTTTTTGTGCAGAACTATACGTTGTATTTGGAATATATTGCTTTTAGTTTATACAGGGAGGACAGGGTATTGCCACCATTGGTTGTTGCTCTTGCAACCCGTCCCCCAATTCCACAGATTGTTATAGTTCAGTGAGCGGGGGGTGAGGGAAGTATGCGTTGCAAGGTTGGTGCGTTATTTATTTGTGTCTTCTGGATATGAGTTCTAGATTGAGCGCCAAAGAGAAGTCAGAATTAGACTCTAGTGAGAGAGTAAAAATTAGAGTAGATACCGACCATCGCCTTGAGATCCCAGGGTGGGCATTAAGCATTTTTTGATCAAAACATATGAACAAAGGGCGCCATGTATGAACGTGCCTTTAACGCCTGATTTCTGGCTGTACACTGCGCCTCCCAGACCCGAAATCCCCCGCTGTCGTGCAATGCAGCGTAGTCTTGTTCCACTTTCGGCTGTCTGTCCGCATTGAATGGAGCGGGCAGTGGTCGCGTGGGGCGCGGGTGTAGTGCGGTAGTCCGGGTGGGACGCGGCGCGCTTCGTATAGTACCCGAGGCCATGTACCATCGTCGGCTTATCTGCCAAATCGTGGCGCTCTCAGCTGCCGACAACAGAACCACGTTTTTTTCTTGGTCTAAAAATCCTCCCGGCAGAGGCTAAGTGTAAGCAGGATCCGAACATGCCGAGGAAGCGGATCGAAGATCGCGACGAAAGTCCCCATGCTCTCCGCCTCCGACAAGCAACTTTGGAGTCGAAATGCTGACCGGCGGAGGCGAATGAAGCACAGAACGGTAACAAGCGAGTAAAGCATGATCGAAGAATTCTGCGACAGAAATCTGGGCGCTTCCGCTCCAATGCAGCGGTAATATAATAGGAAACAATCTGCCTTTATAAGGAGCGAAAACAGTGTCAGAAGAGAGCTGCCATCGTAAAAAATACACATAATATAGAAAAAAAAAAATCACTTTTCCAAACTCTAGACCTCTAGTACGGCGTGAATATCAACAAATATGATAATTGCAAAATGTGCCGGGAAAAAGAAACAGATAATTTCAATCTGAAACCTATTCTCATTGACACGGCAGAAAACCGGCCAATCCAGAATCGGAGCGACAGTGAACCAGATTAAAAGACTATGGGAAGAAATTGACCAATCAAAAGTCCCCGGTCAGGAAATTTCAAATACAGTAAAAATGCTGAAAAGAGCTGATAGGCTGAGCTAGCTTGGTCTCGGCTAGCTCAGCCAATAAGAATAGGAGCGACAAAGTCCCATCTACTAGCCTATTTCAGAAGTGTAGACCAATCCAGAATCCAGGGTGGGATAATTCAAAATACAGTAAAAAAGACAGTAAAAGAGCTCATTGGCTGAGCAGTGGGCTTGCTATCCCAGCCAATCAAGCGCGAGCTACTTCTCCCATTATACTCTATGAGGAGAGATGAGTGCACTCAAGATCTCAGCGCCGCGTGGCATGGAAGTATTCAACAAGAGTTATTTTTAATACAGTTGAAAACATTCTCAGATAAAGAGCATAACCCTTCATGTTAAAAAATTAAAATCAGTTAAAAACCCGATAAACGCGTTTCGTCGCCGAGACAGGTGCTACAATAGGGAATTGCCATAGAGAGAAATTGCCGGGAAAGACAGTAAATTCAAATTTGTAAAGCCCCATAATTTTTCCTCATTGGTCGGCATAAAAACCATGATGCCAATCAGAAATAGGAGCGACAATGTCCCATTAGATCCTATGGGAGAATTTACCAATCAGAAATGAGGAGCGACAAAGCCCCATTCTATCCTATGGAAAAGAATGGACTAATCATATTCAAAGGCGGGACAGTTCACAAATAACAGTAAAAAAGGCAGAAACGAGCTGATTGGTTTAAACAGCGGGGCTCGTCCAGCTTTAGCCAATCAGAGCGCGAGCTGCTTGTTCTTCTCATGGATTTCTATGGGGAATCGTAGAAATATAAGAGCGCGCCGTAATATGGACCAATGGGTAGAGCCGATGCGAACTTCGACCTCCTATTGGGTTTTTCTAATGCAAATCTGTGTAGTATAAACTGTACTATTGCTTGAAATCAAAATTAAACACTTACAGAAGTTTGTTCCATTTGTATATAAAAGGAATACTAATAATTGTGCTAACGAAATAAAAATTTGAAATCAAGAAAATCATGCTTATTTATTTATTTCGATGCAGCACCCATACTTATTGAGTTCCTATTCGAGGCTACAGTACCAGAAAATAAAGAAATAAACCATATTAATGGACTTTTTTTTTTTTTTTCATTAGCCACATATTAGTTTTCGTTGTATATACACATCGGGAAAAGTTCTGTATTTTTATATTTTGTTTTCACCCATGAACTTTTATACCAATTGATTAGAAAACCCATAGGACGTCGCCCCCCGCTTCCCATTGTCCAAATTCATTTTTCATATTTTTTAAGGCTAAAAAAAACAAGTCGTCCATCTAGTGCCCCTTTTGTGCAAAGGGGTTTTTGATCCAGAGGAAGGCAAAAAACCCCAATGGGTAGAACCCAAAATTGTCCCTTTTTAGGGAAAAATTCCTTCCGACTAAAATTGGCAATCAAAAAAAAACCCTGGATAAATGCCCCCCTCTCCTGACCCCCTGTCACTGTAACTTGTTACATTTTTACCTCCAGAATGCATCAACCCCTTTTTGAACTCGTTTTGAATTCCCAGACAAGCCCCCTCTGGCAGAGAATTAAAATTCTCACTGCTTTAAGTAAAGAATCCCTTTCTTTTTTTAGTAGAAATTTCTTCCCTCAAGACGTAGGGGATGCCCCTTTTGTTTAGATACGCCCTTTGAAAAAAAATCTTGGGAAGATCTCTATATTGAAAATTTTTATGTATTTAAACATATTTATTTTTGTCCCCCCCCAACCTTTTTTCTCTAAACTAAATAACCCTAATCTTCCATCTTTCTGTGTACTGTAGTCCCCCCAGTCCTTTTATTTAAATTTTTTTGCCCCCCTTTGTACCCGTTCAAGCTCTACATGTCTTCCTGTGCATGGGGCCCAAAAAATGTACACAATTAATTTTTTGGTCTAACCTTTATTGTATAATGGGAGAAAAAAATTTTACATTATCTATGCCCCCTTTTAATGCACCCCATGATCCTATTTGCCTTGGCTGCTGTGCCCGAACTGGCGTAAAATTTTAATTTACTGTCCCCAGGATTCCCAAATTCTCCATGTCACTTTCCCAGTGTTTTTCCCTTTTAAAATGCAACATTAATGGATTTTCTCTTTTATGTGCTAAAACCTGCATTTATCAGGTTAACCTCATCTGCCATTTCCTGCCCAGGCCTCCCAAATTTTTCCAGATCCCCCTTTTAATAACATATTAACCTCTTTGTTGTTGAATTTTTTACAAGCTTGAATGTCTGCAAAAATGATATTCTACTTTTTCCCTGTGTAAGATCATTAAGAAAAAATTTAAAGAGGAAGGGCCCAATACTGACCTTGTGGAACCCCATATAACGGATCCAGTCGATATGTACCCTTTTTTACTACCCTTTTTTTTTCTATCAGTGACCTTTTCCCAATTTTTCCACTTTTTCCCCCAGTCCAAGCATTTCATTTTTTTTACCCCCTTTTAAATGTGGCCCCCCGTATAAAAATGCTTTAAAAAAAATTAGATATAAAACCCCGGGGCCTCACCCCATCCATTCTGGGCACGTTTTCCTATAGAAGCTGATGAGGGGCCTTTTTTTTTAAATTTCGTTTCCCCCCATAGAACTCTGAAAAAGCAGCCGCGCTCTGTTGGGCTAAGCTTAACGACCCCCCCGCTGTCAACCCAATCACTTGTTTCCCCTTTTTTAACTGTTTTTTGAACTGTCCCGCCTTTGAAATAGGTTTGGTCAATTCCCCTTTCCATACCCCTAGAAGGGGCCTTTGTCGCCCCTATTCGATTGGTGAGATACCCAAAGCCCCCGTTACCCCTCACCCAAACAGCTGTTTTTTGCATTTTTATGTATTTTAAAACAGCCCCGGCCGGTATTCTGTTTGGCCCAAATTCCGCCCCATGGGGTTTAATATTTTCGGGTGTCGCCCTTTTTTGTTTGGGCCGTTTTTTTGGGCCCCAATAAATGGGTTTTTTCAGAATTTAAAAAATACTGTTTTTTCCCCCCTTTTCCCAAAACCAAAATTCTTGAAAAGGAAAATTGGAAATTGATTTTTTTTTTAATGTATTTTTTTTTTTTTAATTTTTTCACTTTTTCCCCGAGAATGTAGAACCCTTTATAAAGGCGATTTTGGTTTTAAATTACTGCCCCGACATGTGGAATGATTTCCCCGGCCGCTCACCCTGCCCTCGAAAATGCAACAGATTTTCGGCCAGTCCCCAGGGCGCCAAAAATGGGAGGCGCGGGTTTTTCCCCCCATGTATGATCGCCCCCTCCCCTCCGGGGAAACAATCTTCAGACCCGGCCCCGAATTTTCCCCCATTCCCGCACTGGCGAGGCGCGGGGATTTTCCCCCCCCGCTTTTTAAAAATCGCAAAAAACCTGGCTGACAATCTCAGAGCAGCCCCAAACTTCGCCTCTTTTCCCGCAGGGCCCCCGAACGCTGGGAGGCCGGGGGATTTAAAATGATTTTGTAAAAAAGGGGGCCCGACCCCGAAAAAATCAGGCGCGGGTTTCCGCCGGGAAAAGGGGAAAAATGGGCCCGCCCCGGCGAGATTCATACATGGCCCTTGAATTAAAAATTTTTTTTCAAAATATTGAGGATAGCAAAAAATTGCTCTTTGAGGTTTCCATGAAAGCAAAAACCCCTTGAATCAAAAAAAAAAGAGACTGCCCCTTCTTTTCCCCAATAATAAAACGGTTTTGAAGGGGCCCCCCCACAGATACCCCTTTAAACCTCTTAAATCATTACCTTCCCCGGGAAATTGTCTTTTTTGTATTTGGCTGAAACCTTTTTATACAGCTCTCCCGAAAAGGGCCCAGCTTATCATTTTGGGGGAAATAATAAGTAAATGGTACTAAGCCATTTGTAATAACAATACTGTCACAGAAGTTGAACCCTTTTTTATATTGTGTACATTGGGTTTTTAAGTGAAGAACATAAAAACTAAAAATTTTTTAAGTTACACCAGTCAGGGGACGGTTGGGAGCCAATCCATCCCATGTAGGGGGTGATTTTAAACATACAGTTGAGCTCCTGTTGCTACAGTTGGAGAAGATGCTAATATCGATCCCATCCATTTACCCCAAAGATGGTAAAAATCAATTGGTTTACAAAAAACCTCGGGGGTTTTATAAGTGGGAGGGGGCTCTTTGGTTTTCACCCAAACGAACCCCCAAGAAAATACTTTTCCCCCTGTAAAAAATTTGGACCCAAAGGGCCTGAAGAGGGCACCTAGGTCGGGAAAATGAAATGAAAACCTTATAGAGTTTGCAAAAGGCAGTGTCAAATTGAGGTGTTTACACGGTGCTTTTTTGGGTTGGTTTTTTGATGGTTTTTTTGTGCGGGAGATGTACAGCTTTAAATTGCTATCATTTTACACAAAAAAAGTCCCCAAAAAAAGGCCAAAAACGCACTAAAAAAAGCTGTTTTAAAGATTTTTGACGGGAAAGAAAACCATGCAAGTACAAAATATTGCAGTGTTTTTTTGAAAGGGATCAAAGGCCCGCATTTTCAATTTCCCGTTGTAAAACCAAATAAATTTGTAAAAAAAGGTGGGGGGAATCGCCATTTACCAATAGAAATGCCTTATTACTGAAAAATAAAATAAACAAAAAAATCCCTTTTTTAGGGGGAAACAAAATTGGTGACCCTAAAAAAAAAATTTCCCTTGGCTTTTACCCCTTGGGGTTTGGAGGGCCCGGGCAAAAAACCCAGTTTTTTATTCATGTGGGTTTGGGAAAGCAAATAACGTTTTAAATCAAAAACCTTGGTTTTAAATTTAAAAATTTTTTTTTTTGGTTAAAAGGTTTTATTTTCTTGTTTAATTTTTACATTACAATTTTTTTTTCAATACAAGGGGAAAGGGTAAAAATAAAAATTGAATTGTTTTTTTTTTAAATTGTTTTGCTTTTTTTATTTTTGTGCCCTAAAAAAATTTTTTTATTGAATAGCCTTCCCCACATTTGTTAGCCCTTTTTTTAATAGGGGTTTGATATATATATTTTTGGGTAAATTTTAAAGGTTTTCAGGTTGGGGTTAAAAGTAAATGGTTTGGTTGTAAAATAGAGGGGCTGACGCAGGGCTGATCTGGATATGTTAAGCCCCGCAGCCCCTGCTTTTCCTGGCCCTTATAAGTAAAAAACCAGAGACAGGACGCCATAAGGTTACCTGTTGAGATGTAAACAGGCAGGGCTGGTAACAGGGCTGGGACGAAGGGTAGGCAGAGATAGGCGATTGCCTAGGGCGCTTACCTCTGCCTGCCACTAGGGGGCACAGGAATGGAGCAGTCTCAGGAGCTGAGCCGGCTCCATACACAGCAGTTGCCGGCCAGTCACTGCGGCCACCTTCATAGAGCTGGAGGGGCAGCAGTTTAACTTCGCCCACCCCTGCTCCCTCCCTCCCCCCAGTGCCAATGGGGTGAGGGAGGGATCAGGGGCAGCAGTTTGTGGACATGGTGCAGGGGACAGAGAGGACCTGGTGCAGGGGACGGAGGACCTGGTGCAGGGGTGGAAGGACCTGGCGCAGGGGCGAAAGGAATTAGTGTGGGGGTGCAATTTTTTGGGGAGTGAGGGGGGCGCCATTGGCTGTACTTGCCTAGGGCACCAAAATGCCTTGTCCAGTTTCTGACAGCCGGTTCCCCTCCTGAATCTCTATGACCTCTGATCAGCTGCAGACTCTTTGAGGACATTCTGGAACATCCAGATGTTTATAGTCTATGGACATTTGGCAAGTGATTAAGGGTCTGGCAGAAGGTTTTGGATGAAAGCAGCTATAGGCTGGGAGGTATTTATGGCATCGCCACCAGTCCTACTTGCCTAATTAAATAGCCACCGCTTGTCTCTTTATAGAAACAGCCAAGTGCTGAATCGAGAAGCCACGCACACCTCTCTATGCCTTCTCCAGCTGGATGCTTGCTATGCACATGCCATACATTTCCTAGGTAGGAATACCCCTTTAAAAACTTTTCTTTAAAAAGTATTTTCCTTCAGCTCTAGGCGGAGCAGCTAATTCACGCCTCTCCCACGTCTAGAGGAGTAATCTTTCAACCTTGGATGTACAGATCTATTATGACACATCTGACTTTTAGGAGATTGAAATTTGATGCATTACTTTGTCATTCCCTTTCTTCTCCTGTAAAGTAGATAATGAGCAATGCTGAATATAATAGATTGTCAACAACTGTTTCTGCAGAGGGTGGATTACAGAACGGAGGTAAAAATACAGCATCGGACTCGAGTTATATTGATGATATTCAAGAGAATAAGTAGAAACCTAAACCTCAGTTTAAAGGGAAGTTCTGTTATGTAATTGATGGTATTATCCTTGCCATTATGGAAATGAGCTCCAGTGGCCTGAATGGCCTGTGCACTTGGAATTTGCACCTTTGATCCTACTGGGGCCAGAACCATTTAGGATGTAGCTTAAAGGGGTTTTGCCACGATCTAATCTTGACGTGGGATCTTCCAAAATGGGTATTTAATCACTTTTCTAAATATAGGTCATCAAAAAAAAGTGAAACCTCTGAGAGCCATAGCCTGACTTGCATGCCCTTGGTTTCCTGACAGTTTAGACACGACCGGGAGCTGACAGGAGCTGATCTGGCAGCGCTTGCGTTATTTGCACTTCTTATCTGATGGCAGGGAACATGAAGGAGCTTTGAAGGAACTGGGGAGAAAGATCCTGTGTCTTTTATATAGAGAATCCACTAGTTGTAATGTAATTATCTGAGTAAACATGCAGAAGCCCCCTGCTCTCTGCTCAGCCCCCCTCCCGCAGCCCTTCATGAAGGAATGAAAGAAGGCTCCCTGCTGAACTTATCTTCTCTCCTGAGCAAATAAGGAGAAATAAAACGCATATAGCTTGTGCACAATACAGTTCTCCTCTGTGGATTAGCCAAACAATGTTTGCTCAACTACAGAGACTGAGTATCAGGAACGTGCATGGGAGGTGGAGTGATGACATCATAGAGAAGGTACTTGTTTTTTTTTTTAAACACAGAAACACAACGCCCCTTTTTCAGGCCTCAAGAGGGGAGTATCAGCCTGTTGGGTAAGGAACTCACTTCTTGGCAAAACCCCTTTACATTTATGTTTGTTTTGATTTACTGTGTATGACCCTATCTTTTGGGTACATAATATGGTGACAACATTAGGCACAGACAGCTACAGAAGGGTCCACACCAAGCATCCCTCAGCCTAAAGCAGACATGTCATTCTATTGCAGTTTATTTTTGTTGTGGTGTTAGGGTACAGAGAACCCATTTAAAGTTTGTATTCAGGTTAAAGCGCTGGTCCACTCTGGACAACTCCTTTCCAAATGTCTATGTCACATGGGGCGGTTCTCCCCCCCTCAGGACTACCTTGATTACGGCTCTGTTGGAGTCCAGGTGACTGTACTTTATACTGAAGGTAAAGCTATCTGATTCTTCCCACCCGCTACCCTCTATACTAAGCTTGCATGTGTTTCAAATAGGGAGGGTGGACAATCTGCTTTCAGACATCTCTGGTGGTTTACCTCTGTTACAAATGGCAGGAATCCTCCTAACAGTTAATCATATCCTTCTTACTAGATCAGATGAGGCAGTTGTTATGCAAGAACTCTCAAGTCTACCAGCTGAATATGTAGTACATGTTAGCTCGATTAGTGGGAATAGTTGATTGCTAGCACTTAAAGGGGTTTTACCACCATAGACTTTGATGACATATCACTAGGATATGCCATTAAAGTCTGATAGGTGTGGATACTGCCTCTGGGACCTGCACCTATCTCAGCAATAGGCCCCTGAAAGTTACAGAGCAGACTGGTGAGCCAGTCGCGCTTGCGCACAGCTCTCCATTCCATTCTATGGGAGTTCCAAGCAGAGCCGAACATACCGCTCAGCTGTACTCAGAACTCCCATAGAACCAGGGGCGTAGCTATAGGGGGTTCAGAGGTAGCATGGACCCTGCAGCCCGATGGGGGCCGAAAAGCCCTCCTGCCACAAGGTGGTACCAGCATTGTAAGTGACACATGGTAGCTGTGGGGCACATTTCCCTTTTTTCACTAGGGCCCCAGAGCTTCAAGTTACATCTCTGCAGAGAACAGAATGAAGACCTGTGCACGAGTGTGGCTGGCTCTCCAGTCTGCTCTGTAACTTTTGGGGGCCTGTTCCCTAGTGATATATCATCCAAGTCTATGGTGGTAAAACCGCTTTAATGAAGCTGAGATTCACTTGGCAGCTGGCGCAGAGTATACTGTTTAGCTGTGAACTTTTATATTGTGATCTTTCTGCTTCTAGTATCTTACCTAGTTAGTCTTGTTGTGTCCTGTTTTCTTTAGTTTCCTATCACCAGTTAGCTATAACTCTGTTTTTCCCTAGTTCTTTAGTTGCTCTGGTTCTGTTCTATGTTATTTTTTTCAGTGTGTTCTATTCCTCATTTCTTTTTGATAGTTCTGTGCTGTTTTGGTTAGGGTCAGCATAGTGAAGGACATTGTTAGGGATGTCTTCTGGGATAGAATAGGGCAAGTGGGGTCTTGTGTTAGGGTCAGAGTTAGAGGCAAATCTTAAGGACATATTTAAGGAAAGCTATCTGTTTGGGTCAGGTATTGTTTGGTGTCTTGTTTCTGGACCTCTAGCCCTAATGAAGCCAGTTAGCTGGTGAAACATGTTGGGGAGGTCAGGCATGACGTTTTGATTTGTGATTTTTCTACCTCTTTTCACTGTTACCTGCTCCAGAGGGTTTCACAAGGAAATCTTATATGCTTTATGCCCATAAGATTAGGGATGATTGCCCAAGTAAGATGTTTTTGGATCCTTTTTGCAGTTAGCAAATCACTGTATATATAGGGTTTCCCTGCTGATATAATAGGTGGTGTTCCACCAGATTTGATAATAGAAAAGGAGTTATTCCTTCATGATTAGAAAGGGATACATTTATGAGACTAATTGAGAGGTTAGAAATCAGGTTTTTAAAAAGTGTGTATAGAGGTTAAGTGTTGTACATAATGTGGCGGTGCGACCATGGGTGGTCGCATGGTTCTGCCACAAGGTGGCATACGTGCCACCGAGAGCCTGGTCTCGGTGGGGGAAGCCAGGTATTGTCGGTCAGCAGCATTAGTTGGCTGTCCCTTGTACCTAGCATGGCTGATGTCCAGCCACTAAGGGCTGGCCTTCCAGGAACAACTGCAGATGGGTGGGTGGTTGTTCCCACGTTCCAGGTGCCTATGGTCCAGCCCAGGTATTGGGTAGGTCTCTGGAGATCTATTAAAGACCTCCTACTCCAGATGATCGAGGGGTGTGGTCAACTGCAGTATGGAGAAGCAGTGGAGCTTGAGAGAGGAGGCTCTGAACCCCCAGGCTTGAGGAAGCCATAACCAGTGGAGACTGGTGAGTTGTTTTCTGGTGGTGCTGGATGGTAGATCCAGGCCACAGGTTAGAGAGGTAAATATATGTTTTAGTTATGTGGCTTAGACGGCCGATGGATTTTGGTTATGTTTTGGTTTTATGCCATGCTGTAAACCTGCACTGGAATAAAAAGATGGCGTGTTAAGAAGAAGCCTTTGTCGGTGTGCGTATGTTGGTGTGCCAGACCGCTTACCAAAAGCGGCGATCCCGAAGCTAAGTACCCCCAGGATGGCGCAAGATGGCGTCCGAACGCAAGTGAGGCGTTACAATAATAAAAGTTAAGTTTTAGTGCTTTATAGACTGAGAACTGATAGAGATTAAGTTTGTCTATGGCAAAATAGTGAATATAGTTGTTGAAAGTCATTCTTTGTTCTCTTACTAGATTCCCATATTTTTGAGACTACTTGGAATCAAGTCATTCACCATTCTATGCCCTGGTCATTGCCCATCCTGATGTCCGTTATCTAATAAAAATTATACTTTGCCCAGCTGCCAAGTGAACTTCAACCTAATGCAGGGCTAATAATCAACCACTCCCACTTAATTAAGCTCACTATGGCTGCATGGTCAGCTGACATTTCTGATAGTTGTTTGAGGCAGTTGTATAGCAACTGTCTCAACTGATCTAGTAAGCAGGAGAGGGTGACATGGTAAAAGGATTCCTGCCATTCGTATCTCCAGAGAGATCATTTGATGGTCACAACAGTTATTTAAAAATGAGCTGTGCACCAGTGTGTCCATCAAATTACTAGGACATATTTATATCCTGTTGCTGAGGGAGACTATATACCTAACTAATGGGGGTCCTATATACCCACCTACTAGGGGCCCTATATAACTACCAACCTACTGGGAGAACCTATATACCTACTTACCTATCGAGGGACCCTATATACCTCCCTACTGAGGGGATCTATATACCTACCTACTGGGGGCTTATATACTTGCCTAATTACCTAATATTGGCCCTATATAGTTACCTACCTACTGGGGAGGCCTATATAACTACCTACCTACTGGGGAGCTACATACCTATTTATCTACTGAGGTGGCATAAATACAGTATCTGGCTACCAGGGGCCCTGCCTACCTAATTACCAGTGCACCAAGGTAGTTGTAACACCCAGAGTAGTGGATCCTCTGGACCACCGCAAGCGGTGGTAACTGCCACGCCAGGGAGCTGAGTCTAAGCAGATCCTGGTGTTCACCAGAGCCTGCCACAAGGCAGGATGGACTTGCTGCGGGGGGAGTCCTGCCAGGTCGCTTCCTCTGACGCGACTAGCTTGCGGTGGCAGCCGAGGTGCGGCGAAGTACCCAAACGCGTGACGTAACTCGAAGTCGTGGACAGGCAAACAGGTCAGGGAAGGCAGCGAAGGTTCGTGGTCAGGGAACATAGCACAGAGTCAGTACACGGCAAGACAAGAATGCACTTCTAAACACACTTTCTCTAATGGCATAAGGCACCAAAGATCCAGCGGGGACGTGCTGGTGATGTAACCAATATATACGGTCAGCGGCCGGCAATCAACCAATTACCGGTGCGCTGGCCCTTTAAATTTGAGAGAACTGGCGCGCGCGCGCCCTAAGAAGCAGGGACACGTGGGCCAGCCGGCAGGAGTCCGCGTGGAAGTAGGAGCGCGGCCAGGTAAGTGTACAGGTGCCGGGGAACAAGTGCGTCCGCGGCCCGACACGCGAGCCGTGGCGCCATTCGTCCCTGAGACAGGGGGAACCGCCGGAGCACGACAGCGCCCGCAGCCTGAGCCATTGGCTGCGGGACCGCTTGTAACAGTAGTTATTACCATTTGGGCCACTAGGAATGGAGAGTTTGTACGTAGAAGGGGAGCACAGGTAGGAAGATGATAGAAAGGTAAGGAGTCTCAGGTTTTTGTGTGGGAGAAGACGTCATGGTGGTCTGGACCGGATGGTGAAAAAAAGGGAAAGTGAATGAAAATTAACGTCACCTGTGACTCCCTGGGTGTAATTGCAATGTAACCATTTATATGTGTAAAGCGCCTGTGTACAACTGGTACCTTCCACTGTATGTTCACTGCATGGGGTAATACTGGTCTTAATGTAATGGTTTATATACACTAACTGTATGGTGGTATTATTCAGTTCCCTTTTGGTGGTGACATGTGGTCATGGTGTGGCGGTATTTTTTGGTTCTTGTATATTGTTATTGGTAATATTGGTCTTGTTATGTTGGTTTGAGTAACATTATGGTGGTATTAGTCACTACTAATGGCAGTGATATGTGGTGTTATTATTTGGTCTTTGTCTATTGTTATTTGTGATATTGGTCTTGGTATACTGGTTTAGTCAATAACATTACAGTAGTATTAGTTACTACATAGTGGTGACACGTGGTGATCATTTGGCAGTATTCTTTCGCCCTTGTATATGTACTGACCCACAAAATAAAGATAACGTAAATTAAATTGTACAATGCGAACTCCAACAAAATATAAAGCCAAAAACCATAGTGCGATTGTATTTTTTTTCTTGTTCACCCCACATTTTTTTTGGGGGGGGGGGGGGAAAGGGGGTGGGGCAGATGCTTTGGCTATATGGGGTCAGACATTTTTTATGGTGGCGCGGGATTAAGTTATACATTTCTAGGAGGAATAGCAAGGGGACAACACAACATAGTTATAAGAGAAGATGTGCAGAATAGTTATCTCACAGGGAACACAAGGATTCACTAAAACAGACCTGTCATGAGAGGTCACGGGTCCTCTTTAAATAGTCCTTTTGAAATCCAGGTTCAGTTTTATCCTGCAAGTGTATGTGCATCTTTCTCTTCATTGAATAAGGGATCATCTCTCATGCTTGTCACTTTGATATGTAAGCGCTGACAAACTTGCACACTGTTTGCTGACACCTTCATAGCTTGAGATTCCACGTTCCTATGATCGCTGCTTGTCACGCTGTCAGAGCCTCTTGTTCAGTGGCGATGTAACATGTTTACAGGTTGACGTTGTTTCATTTGTCATTGCTCCTTATTAATTGAATTACTTATTCAATGTCTTAATTGCAAGATTATTTGTAATTTGCCAGCTGTTCCTGAGGCTGATTTAATTGCTTCTATATGGGAAATAACTGGGGAGGGGTCAGCATGGTGGCTCGCTTTTTAGCATTAAAGGGAATGTGTCATCAAAAAATGAGTCATTAAGTCCCATTTTTATGTTAAACACATTTTTTAGGAAGTTTTGGTTGTTTTTTTTAAATTTTTCATATCCCTTTCAATATTTTTTTAATTCTTAAGTCTTGCAGTTTTCACTTTGGCCACTCGGCCTTGTTTGCACTGCTTTAACAGCAGTCAGAGAGATACTTTACAGTAGCTTCATGCACATAGGAGATTTAAGACTGACTCGGTCCCATTGACTTCCATAGGAGAGTTTTCTAGTCATGCTCTGTGACCTGGAAAGAAATCAGTGTGCAGGGAGGTGAAAGGGTGAACTGTGACTATCTCCTCTTGTGACTGGTGAACCCTGTGTTATCTATTCACACTGGTGTCTCCTTTCAGCTTGACCCTCTTTGTGCTGATAATGAACAGACAACTGAGAATCTTTCTGTACAGAACAGAAAGTGTCAGACTGTTATTAAGCCTAGTGGCCAAAATGAAAACTGCAGGACTTAAGAATTATTTTTAAATATTGAAAGTGATATGGAAAAGTGAAAAAAAAATTACCAAAAATTCTTAAATGTGTTAAACATAAAAATGTGAGTTAAACAATAGCTCATTTTTGATGACGCATTCCCTTTAAAGTCCTGATGTGGAATCCAATTAGGGTGTTAGGAGGGTGACCTGGATATTATCACCAGGACTATATCTTTTGTAAATAGGTGCCTGTCTCTTTAAATGGGCATTGTGCACCTTAGAGTGCTCAGTGACTATTCTGACCATTTATGTGAAAGTGTTTGATGCCTACACTGTATATGTGTTTAAGGGATAATCCCATTTTAGACATTTATAGTATTGTCAATAGGATATGCCACAAAAGAATCCCCCAGAGCACTAAACAAAGGTAGACATGACTTTAGGTGGGGGGCCTATAGCTCCTGTATAGTCTTATAGCTGCTGTCTGTAAAGTTGTATGGATTTGAAGGCGTTTTGCCTCTTCACAAAATCCCTTCTGAGACCAGCTTGAGGCTTGCTAGAAGCCGTCCCCAGAGAGAAGTCCGTACATGTGCTAATCTCCCCCGCTCATGCCAATGGGGATTCCAAATATACCAGAACATACTTGCTCAGCTATATCTGGAAATCTCATAAAAATGAGTGGCCATCTCCCCGTTCTTTGAGGATGGCTTTTAGTGAGCTACCTCAAGAAAAATTCAATAAACACTGTAAAATATCCAAAACCAGAAACAACAAAAGAACAGATCACAATAAAACTTAACTTTTAATAGTATAATAAAAAATCACAGAAAAGATAGACTCACCATGGATGAGCACCACATTGCCTGAAGCGTCACAATTATCAAGCCATCAGTCCGATATCCATAAAGGCAATAGCAGATGCCCAAGCTGTGAAGTAAAATGGCAGGATAGGTATCCAAGCTATGGAGTCCCTTAGGAAAAACCATAGTATTGCCTTTATCGGGACGATCGCTCCGGCAAGAGCAGCTCTGCAAACTTCACCTGTTACAACCTAAAAAAAAAATCCCTAATGCTATAAGATATATAGCAACAATATACAATTTACTGTGAGTATCAAGTATCATACATTGATAATAGTTCAAACACGTTTCGTCCAGCAGGAGCAGAACTCAATGGTGGGCATACATAGAAAGTAAATATTCAACAGTGACTGGAAGGGTAAGTCTAATGTGGCCACTGGAGCTATAGCCCCATAAAATGACCACTATAGCTATAGCTCCCCTTAGGCACACTAGCCTTATCAATGTATGGCAATATTTTCATACTGATGTTTTATTCCACCCTATCTGAGATCAGGGTGTGAGAGAGGGAGAGAAGCTGGGCTCTGAGATATATAGTTATATGATTTGGAGCAGGACTTCTAAGTAAAAAGCAAAAAAAATCCTGAATGGACTCCATAAGAGACAGTGAGAGTCCTGCTTACTGTAACGGCTGGGTAGTGGATCCGCTGAACCACCGCAGGCGATGGTAGTTAAGCCACACCAGGGAACGGAATCTAAGTAGCCCCCGGTTTTCACCAGAGCCCGCCGCAAAGCGGGATGGACTTGCTGCGGCGTGAGGCTACCAGGTCGTCCCCCCTGACGTGACTTGCTTGCGGTGGCAGCCGAGGTGCAGCGTGGTACAGAGTCGTAGTCCGAGAATCGTAGTCGTGGGCAGGCAGAAGGTCAGGGCAGGCGGCAAAGGTTCGTGGTCGTGGACAGGCAGGAAGGTCAGGGCTGGCGGCAGAGGTTCGGAGTCGAGAAACGTAGCAAGAGGTCTGGTACACGGTAAGGCGAGAATATACTTAGGGAACGCTTTAGCTAAGGCACGAGGCAACATAGATCCAGCACAGAGTGACAGTGAGCGTAACCTTAAATAGAGGAGGCGTCTGGCAATTAGCCAATTAACGGGACGCTGGCCCTTTAAATCTTCGAGAACGAGCGCGCGCCCCTCGGCCGGCAGAGGGCGCGGATGGGACAAGAACGAGGTCAGGAGTCCCTGTGCGCTGCGGGACCGCCGCTCATCCTGCGGACAGCGTCGCGCCCCGGGCCCGGCACACACCCGGGAGGGCAGACACGGGTGCGCCCGCGGGCCGAGGAGCGGAGGCACCCGTGACACTTACCCTGTCCACATACAGTGATTGACAGATTTCCCTGTATCAGTGTGTGTATAAGCAAACTGTCAATCGCGGTATGTGGGTGGAGTAAACTGTACTTTCATTTCCACTTTGAAGAGCTGCTTTTTACACAGAAATTCAGTATCAAATCATATAAAACTGAATATCACAGAGCTCAGCTTCTCTCCCTCTATCGTATAACCCTATATATCACAGAGCTCAGCTTCTCTCCTCTATCATATAACCCTATATATCACAGAGCTCAGTTCGTCCCTCTATCATATAAAACCTATATATCACAGAGCTCAGCTTCTCTTCTCTATCATATAATCCTATATATCACAGAGTTCAGCTTCTCTCCCCCTATCATATAACCTTATATATCACAGAGCTCAGCTTCTCTCCTCTATCATATAACCCTATATATCACAGAGCTCAGCTTCTCTATCATACAACCCTATATATCAGAGCTCAGCTTCTCTCCTCTATCATATAACCCTATATAGCACAGAGCTCAGCTCCTCTCCTCTATCATATAATACTATATATCACAGAGCTCAGCTTCTCCCTATCATATAAAACCCTATATATCACAGAGCTCAGCTTCTCTCTTCTATCATATAACCCTATATATCACAGAGCTCTGCTCCTCTCCCTCTTTCCTATAACCATATATATCACAGAGCTCAGCTTCTCTCTTCTATCATATAACCCTATATAGCACAGAGCTCAGCTTCTCTCCCTCTATCCTATAACCATATATATCACAGAGCTCAGCTTCTCTCCCTCTATTGCTGAGCTAGGGAGCATATTACATCTGATAAGTTCCCTTAAAGGACAGGAGTGGGGATTTTCAGTAGAGTCATGGGCACCACTGTGATATACTGTGATATAGGGCCAGAGTATGCCACCCCTTTATTGGTTTCTGGCTGGGTGCTGCATACCAGACAGTTGGGGATCTCACACTATTCATGAATCACACTTCACCTTACTCCTTCTGTAATTGTTGTACTCTAATGGTTATAATTAGCCTGTGACATTTTGACACCAAATAACTTGTTTTTGTGCGTCCGGGAGGTAAGTATGTGTCTTAGCTTCTAATTTTTACTTGTACCCCGAAGGATAAACGAGCATTGATCGGTCTGGGTGCCCCCTTTAACGCTTTAACGACCGCCCACCGTCTGACGTTGGGCATTTCAGGTCGTTCGTCTGCAGCGACGTCTCTTGGCATCGCAGCAGACATCGGAGTTTGCGGTTCCATGCGCCGCAGCAGCGCTGAGAACGGGTCTGAACTACACAGTCCTGTTCCCAGCACAGCTCCTGCACGCACCGGGGAGCGGGGGAAACCTCCCCTCCCCGGTGCTCTAACCCTTTGATTGCCACAGTTCGTCACCGTAGCGCAATCAAAGGGTTTTCCTGCTCTGTCGGGTGATCGGAACACCCAGTGACCCAACAGAGCCCGGGGGACGGCTGCACAGTCAGCCCTGGGGACCTAGAGTAGCCCCAGGGCTGTCTGTGTAACAAGCCAGTGATCAGGGCAGATTGTGTGCTGTCCTGATCACTGCCTGTGTCAGACTGACACAGATTATAATGTATTAGCATATTCACATATGCTAATACATTATAAAGTAAAAAAAAAAAAAAAGTAACACAGATATCCATTCATGGGATTTAAAAGAAAAAGTAAAAAATATAAAGTGTAAAAAAAAAATAAATAAATAACTAATAAAATAAAAATAAAAAAAAAAAAATAATACATTACACACAAAAAACCTTACACATATTAGGTATCCACACGACCGTAATAACCTGTAGAATTAATCTAACCTGTTAAGTGTGAAATGTGAATGGTGTAAAAATTTTAAAAAAAACAAGAGAAAAATTTAAATTTAAAAAAAAAAAATGAAAAAACAAATTTCTTTTATTTATAAGTGAATTTAAACTATTCCCCCATAAAGTACAACTTGTCTCAAATAAAATGAGGCCTCATACAACTGCGTCATTGAAAAAATAAAAAAAGTTACAAGTGTTAAAACGCAAGGAGGCAAAAACTAAAAAAAATGTTCTGGTCATTAACTACTTTTCAGGCATGGGGCTTAAGGGGTTAAAGTGATTCTAAGTGACTGTTACTATCTTGGGGCTAGGAAGATCTGACTATGGAGGAGAGTAACTTGTAGCATTCTGTGTGGGTTAGCACTAAAAGAATATAGTCTGGAAATAGCTCGCTCTGGAGAGTCTGCTGTGACCATGGAGGGAAACAAGCAACAAGGTTTGAATTTACAATTTTGCGGCTTCTATCTTCTTTTTATGCAAATGTACAAAATTTCATCTCTATATATAATGTATCACTTTGAAGAATAGAGCCTCTTACTAATTCTGAAGTACCGAGGCAATCTCCCCCCTGTTGTTCCTTCACCCCCTCAGACTCTGCAACGTTTCAGTGCACTGAGTCTGAGGACATGAACAAATGACGGGAGATTGTCTAGTACTTCAGGACTTGTAAGAGACTCTGTTCTTCAAAGAGGTGCATTGTATGTAAGATATTTTCTACATTTGCATAAAAAGAAAATAAAAGTAGTGAAGTTAAAGAAACTAAAATATTGCTGCATTTCCTTGATATTGATGTTTGAGGTTGTGTAGAACCATTACAAAGATACGCTGAATTTTAATAAATGAAAGACCTATCTAACTTTTCTGACTCGGCCGTGGAGAGAAAATTGACCCAGTATGGGTAACCTGTAAGGGGCGAGCAGGGGTGTGCTCAAAACCTGGGGCAGATGTAGCGGGCCCTTTTTCGGGTTAGTTCTGGTCTAGATAGTTGGGCCTGGATTGTGATCTTTTTGTGATACTTTAAAAAGGGGGAAATGCCCAGTAGATAGGACAGGTAAGGAAGTGGGGTCCTTCCAGGAGAAGTTTGAGGCAGGCCTCGGTGAGACATAGTGGCCGCTGTAGAGGGATACATTGAGCTTATCGGGCAGTATGTTTATAGGAAACAATGTTGAGGTCATATCCTTTGATAGCAGGGTCTGAAAGAGTGAGAAAAATGCCTGAAGGACAGCAGAAAGTCAGAGATGAATGAGGACCTGTGTACGGTAACTCAGGCCAGGGAAAGGAACAGGGAACTAAAACAATTTTTTAACTGTTGACCCTTGTAATTCTCCTTAAATGTTGGTCAAAAATTGCCCTGTTAAGACACTGGTTTAACTTGTGAAAAAATTCAGGTTCTGTATGTCCTCAACCCAATTTTTTTGTCTAACCCTACCCCTAGCACTAGCCATAACCCTATCCCTAAGTTGGGGTTGGGTTGTTTAAGCTTTATATGACAGAGCTCAGCTTCAATTTAAAGGGGTTGTCTCACTACAAATATTAGCTTTCAACATGTAGGGAACACTAAATAAAGATGTTTTCCAAATATATTGCGTTGTTCCTTTTTTTTTTTGTTAAGGAGCTACAAGTGATTTTATCACCTTCTGTGCTCTCTCTGGTTCCCCAAGTGACCATCTCCCCCCCTCCCCTACTATTTGTTCTATCTGATAGCAGGGAGTGACGTCATCACACAGGTCGCCCAGTGGCAGCACAGAACTCCGGACAGTGAGAGCTTGTTTGTTATCTGATCTTTCAGACAAAAGACCGTATTTACTGCTGTTTACTTTACCTCAGAAGCTTCCCTGGTCATGACAGCATGAGATTTATCTAATTAGCAGAAGTCTGAATACACGGAGCTCATATGCGAATTACAGACAGCTTGACCAGGAAGTGACAGAGCAAAGTAGCATTATTTCATTCGTGCATCCTATGAAACTTTGAGATGAGACAACCCCTTTAGGCTCTGTTCACACGGCTTATTTTGGGACGGATTTCAGTCCGTAATTAGCGCAGTACTGCGCGAAATTCGGCTGAAATCCGTCCCAGTCATTACGGTAATCCACAGTTCTCATAGAGAACTATGGATTCAATCTCCTCTCCCCGCTCGCCATATTTCGAGAGCGGGGAGAAAGTGACATGCACATTATCCAGCCCTGCCCCCGTTGCATGTCAAATGGCGTAATTGCGGGCGAAATCCGTCCCCGCCATGAATAAGCCGTGTGAACTCGGCCTTAATATGATTTGGAGCAGGATTTCACTGCTTCTTCCGGGACGAACGGACCGGTAGATGGGAGAGAAAAGGGAGCGTCTTAACTCCCAGAAAATGAACCAAAATGTTGTAAATGTTAATTATATGACCTATGGTGGACATGGGTATAACTATAGCAATCAGCCATATCAGCTGCTATGGAGTCCAGAGGTTGAGGGGAGGCACCTAGATGTAAGGATATTAGGTGACATGTGTGAAATTTGACGTTTAGGCTATGTTCACATGCCTTATTATGCTGTGTGGACAGGGGCGGGAGCGGGGGGCCGGCACCTCGCCGGCCCATAGACTTTCATTACCAGCGCGCGTATACGCCGCTGGTAATTCACATGTCACTTATCTCCCCCCGTGGCGGATTCGCCGAGCAGGGAGAGGAGACGTAACCCATAGTTCTCTATGAGAACTGTGAATTACCGTAATAACTGGGACGTATTCCAGCCATAATTTGCGCACTACGACGCGTAATTACGAACTGAAATATGTCCCATTTTAAGCCGTGTGAACATAGCCTTACACGCCAAATTTCATGCACATTAAAAAATGGAAGAAAGGAAAAAAATGGACCCGGCGCACATGCAGTGGAAATTGAAAAAGCCCAGGCTAAAGGCTTTTCATTAAAAGTTTTTTATTCTTAAAAATGTCGCGGCATTAACCGAGACAAAATTAGAAACATATAAACATAAAATAGACTTTACGCGTTTCGCGCGTGTAACCCGCGCTTCATCAGAAGTCAATTCTGATGAAGCGCAGGTACACGCGCGAAACGCGTGAAGTCTATTTTATGTTTATATGTTTCTAATTTTGTCTCGGTTAATGCCGCGACATTTTTAAGAATAAAAAACTTTTAATGAAAAGCCTTTAGCCTGGGCTTTTTCCATTTCCACTGCATGTGCGCCGGGTCCATTTTTTTCCTTTTTTCCATTTTTGGCAACTTTCTCCCACCGGTCATCCGAACGGAGCGACAGAGACCACCGGCTGCCGTAGTAAGGGCTACGGGGTATAAACAACCCTGCAAGCGCTTATGAGTGTTGTGCCTCTAAAATAAGAGCGCAACATTAAAAGGTGAGAATACTACTTTCTTAGAGAATATATCCACTGTCTACAGTATAACGCTATTGTGCGCCCCCTCTTCCTTTTTTCCTTTTTCCTGCATATGCACATTAAAAAGGCATAGAATGCGCCTGATTTATTAGCCCACTATACAGCAGGTCATAAATCAGGCGCATTCCAGCACTCGGACGACATTTCTGGCTCAGGTAAACCACTTTGAAAGTGCTCTACTTGTTCCAGCTGTAATGTGCCTAGAAATGCTGCAGCAAATCTATAAATCTATAGCTTCGCTATGATGCTAGTGTGCCCCGCCTCCCGCACGCCCCCCAAGATCGGACGCATTACAAAGTGCCACAGGCGTTATGTAATGTGCCCCGGGAGTGGCGTGTGGTAGATTTAAACATGTATGAACGGGGTTGTGCCTGATATCGGCCTGAAAAGACACCAGATATCTGGCGCAGCCCCATTCATACATGTCGCCCAATGTGTCCTTTAGTAGCAAATAACAAGTTAGTGGCTTTCTGCTATCTAGCACTACTATTTAGGCTCTAGAATGATGCTATTATTTATACCTATAATAATTACCGCTATGCTGCTGATTCTTGTCACATCTTGGTATGAGACCCTATGAATTCTAGTTACACCCCTGATGGTGAGGTCCGTACAGTTGTGGCCATTGCATGACTAGAAGGATTTTAGATCTGTTAACCAGACCACTCATAGTCTCCTTGTCTGCACAACAAACAACCTGACAATAACCACTGCCAAAAAGAAATGAGTGGAAAAGATCAGAGCAGACCATTTTCTTATCATACCATGCAAAATTGTATTAAATTAACATTTAAGTATACAAAATAACATTATATAACTTTAAATAACCATATTGCACTCAGATCAGACACTTTCACAGAGAGTCCCTGTGAAAGGCATCATTTCCCTGCATCTTTACCCACACTTTATACTACACCATTACCTTTGGCTGCAGTGACCTGACCCAAGGGCACCCAAATTATAGGCACTGGGCTCCACTTTGCAATATGGCCTGAACAACCACCAGGAAGCCCACTCTGCTGTATCCCAAACAGTTCCCATTTATTAACTGAACTCTGCATGTCTTGCAGGTTGCCTCCATGATTCTACCTCCAAGGACCCCTACTGCTATTTCACAAAACCAGCAAAGGAAAAAATTGTGCAACCGGAATAGAGTATCAATTAGGATGGGCAAAAAATGCTGCTTGGGGTCTCCCTAATGAGCTACCTCACATTTTTTGAGCCACACTCGCTGATGGTAGCCTGTTATAGAACAGGATGAGCTGAGCAGATTGATATATTGTGCCCTTTCTTATATATTATAAGCCATATGCGCCACCTACACCTTGCCCATTAGGTCACCCCACCTTAATTAAAAAACCCCATACACCTACATCTGCCTAGCCTTCCCAACCAAGCTATACGATTTTTTCCAAACCAGAGTTTATTGTTCATACACAGTATTAATGATATTTTAGTATTTTATAATCTCTAGGTTTTAGGACAGCAGAGTTAGTATCTTATCTGACTAATGACCTAGCGTTACTTGACATTCCTGGTAACTGCATGGGGATTAGTTGTAATTTTTACTATATCCCAGGGAAGTATTTAGTCTTATTATATGACTCCTGAAGTTACCAGGATAAAGTTTATTGTTGTATCCTGTCATCTACCACTAGTTCATGAACTCATAAAACAAAGTGAATGACCCTTTCCTCAACAGCTTCGTGTAACATAACTATACTATTGTTGCCCTAAAATTAAAGGGGTGTCCTGATTATTTTTCTAAAATCTATTTAGTCTACCAGTGCCCATTTAAAATAAAGCAATCCAGACTCCCCTTCCATCCCACCTCTATACCAGCGCTGCTGCCGATTTCCCGGGTTCTGCTGTTGACTTCCGGCTGCTGCAGTCGCCTCAAGATCACTGCAGTCACTGGTTGCGGCGGCTATGTGCCGTTGCCCATCATCACGGATTGGACGTGAATAGCTTTAAATGGTTATATCGGTGGCTGTAGTGGTCTCTGGTGACTGCAGCAACTGGAACTCAACAGAAGAACTGGGTGAAACAGCGGACAATGCCAAGGACCACACCAGAGAGGCAGCGGGAGATTGGAGTAAGTGGCCCATAAATTGTAGGAAAGAGGGATTTGGGTTGCACCTAAATGGGGAGGGTGCAGCTGTATTGTGGCACAAAATGACCAGGAAGTTGGAGGAATATTTAAACTAAAGACTAGGAGGGAGGGCAACTACAAAGATAGTGTGCAACATAGTGACGATAGCGAAGATTATTTATTGCTGAAGAAAAATGATAAGTGGGGATAACTGAGACGTGGCTGGATGACAGATATGACTGGGCAGTTAACTTACAGGGCTACAGTTTATTTAGAAGAGATCATAAACACCGTAAGGGGGGAGATGTATGTCTCTATGTAAGATCCTGTCTGAAGACAACACTGCAGGAAGATATAGGTACAGGAAATGAACATGTGGAATCATTATGAGTAGATATACATGGGTGTAATAACAATAATATAATTCTACTAGGGGTCTGCAATAGCCCCCCAAGTATAACAGAACCCATGGAAGATGTACTCCTCAAACAAATAGATGAGGCGGCTAATCACAATGAGGTTACTATTATGGGCAACTTCAACTACCCAGACATAAATTGGGAAACTGAAACCTGTGGCTCTCATAAAGTAAATAGGATTTTGTCAATAAATAAAGATAATTATCTTTCCTAACTAGTGCAGGAGCCGACTAAAGGAAAGGCCCTTCTAGACTTAATATTCACTAATAGACCTAACAGAGTAACAAAGGTTCAGGTTGGGGGCACCTAGGAAATAGCAAACACAATATAATAAATTTCTATTTTTCCTTCAATAGAGCATTTTGTCAAAGAGCCACAAAAACATTGAATTTCAGGAAGGCTAATTTTTAATCTGCTTAGAGAGGCCGTAAACCACACTGACTGGGACAAGGTGTTTAAGAATAAAACAACAGATAATAAATGGTAGATCTTTAAAAACATCTTAGGTGCCCAGTGTGAGAGGTACATACCTTATGGAAATAAAATAATTAAAAACAGGAAAAAAACAATGTGGATCAATAGGTAAGTAAAGGAGGCAATAAATCGGAAAATAAAGTGATTAGGCTACTTAAACAGGAGGGCAGTGAAGAGGCAATAAAAGCTATAAGGAAAAAAATAAAATATATAATATAATGATAAAGACAGCAACGCTGGACCCAAAGAGAGTAAAACTAAGACCAAAATATTTTTTAATTAGAAAAATAGTAAAAATTGCAACTGAAAATGTTGACTCTTTGAAAAGTAATGAGGGAAGTATTGTAGAGAGCGATGAGGAGAAAGCAAATCTATTAAACAACTGCTTTTGGGTGACATAAAAATATGTTTAAATATATTAAAGGTCAATATGAAGATCTCTCCCAAGATCTTTTTATACCCAGGATTGTACAGAACGGGGGAAAGAAACATCTAAGGAAGAAAGTTTTACATAGACATAAAAGGGGGATTTTTTTTCTGTAAGGCAGTGAGACTGGGGAACTCTCTGCCAGAGGAACTTGTTAGGTGAACTCACAACAAGTTGAAAAAGGGCCCGGATGCATTTTAATGTAATAATATAAAAGTTTTTGTGCGAGAAGGCTTGCGATCCAGGGATTCATTCTGTTTTGAGTCGGAAGGAATTTTTTCACGAAAATGAGGACAATTGGGTTTTCTACCTCAGGGGGGTTTTGGTTTCCCCGGATCAACACAAAGGGAAAAATAGGCTGAACGGGAGGGAGGGATGTCTTTTTTTTGGGCCTTACAAGTATGTAACTATGTAATGGGGTGAGGTAGGGCTGAAAATTTTATCTGGGCACCAGTAGCCTAAATAGAATTTATAAAAATAACCTGGCAACCCCTTTCCTATTACACAATTGTAGATTTACATTATTTTCATGGAAAACTAAGGTTTTCTTTCATTGTCCAAATACTTTATGGTTTTAAAAGTTACCAAGCACCAATACCCAAGTTCTCAGAGAGTAGAATCTTCTACTCTAACTGTAATCCAACAATAAAACTGTTGCATTGTTGTTTTATATATTTTTTTCTCTTTTTCAAGTTATAATCTTAATTAATAGCTTTAAATGGAAGCTGTGACATTGATCATGCTAGCTGATCTGCTGGTATCATTCCAAAAGGCTTATGGGAAAGAGCTGAACTCTTCAGCGCCATCTATTGGATGTAGCAATCTTCATGTCATAGCTGACTCACTGAGCCTTGCAATGTCAGGGATTCAAGCCAAGCCAGTTCTGTATATCTGCATACAATTTTGCAGAGTAGAACTTACTGGTTGGCTAAGGGAGAGGCATGTAGGCAGAGGATCAAAATTGGCTTAGCTTGAATCCCTCTCACATTGCAAGGCTCAGTGAGTCAGATGTGACTTGAGGATTGTTACATCCAAAAGATGGCGCTGCTCGTTCCCATAAGCCTTTTAGAATATTTAAATACCAGTGGAGAGTAAAAGGCGTTAAATCTCCACACACTGACATGGTGTATCTCCCCAATGAGATACCTTACCCTTTTTGAGCCACACTCAAGAAGTCCAGTGGGCATTCTTATCACTGGTTGCATACAGAAATGGCTGTCAGTCATGTAAGGCCAGCTGTCAATCACTGATAACACCCCCTGTATAAGCAGAAATTTAGAGGGGTTTTGCCACTATCTCATTTCATACCTCCTGCATCCAGCTCTTCAGCTCTGTGTACTCAGAAGGGGGGCGTGTGTTATTTGTTTGAATTGCATATTTGTGCCCCCAGCAGGCTGACCACCAGGCCTTTTCCTCTCTCTAGTCAAAAAAGGTCTGTTTATATAAACATTGTGAGTAGCTGAGAGGTAAAGTTTTTGCCTCCAGGCACAAGTGTCCTAGGTTCAAATCCCTGCAGGAACCAAACCTGTGTGTTTTTTTTTTTTCTCTGTATCAATGCACAGACCTGATTGAGGTTTCTTTTTTATTTATTTGCACTGTTTGACAAATTACTAAGGAGCACAGAGGACAGGAGTAGAGGTACAGCACCTGGGGTTTGAACACTCAGTAGCTGCCGGAGAGGAGAAGTGATGTCTGAGGATGTCTGACCAGGACTGAGGAGCTCACAGCCCTGGTCATATCCCCTGGAGACGAGCTGTAAACACTGGATCACTAAAGGAGCAGCTAAAACAAAAAAAAAGTGCAGAATTTTAATAATTTCAATAATAATGAATGGAAAAAATGTTTATTTCATTTGCAAGCTTCCCACGTCAATTTTACTTCATGGCAAAACCCCTTTAACCCCTGAGTCCTCTCCATAAGCAGTGGGTGACAGCTGCATCTAAATAAATGTGGAACAGTGCTACTTCTATGACTTCCTGCATCAGAAGGGTATACAAGCGATCATACCCTTTAGTGGTCAGGTACCCTAGGGAGAATGTGTGCATAAGAAAGAAAAAAAAGCTTTAAAAGTATAAAAAAATGATAAAAAATATTAAACGTTCAGAACACCCCCCTTTTGCCATTTTACAAAGAAATGAATTAAAATTAAAAAAGTATCACATAATTAGTGTCGCCGCATCTGTAAAAGTCCGATCTAACATCATTTATTCTGCTCACTGAACACTGTAGAATTGTGTATTTTTGGTCATGTGCTATCCCCAGAAAATTGGAAGAAAAAGTGATCAAAAAGTTGCACGCATCCCAAAATAGTCCTAATAAAAGCAACACTTCAGCCCGCAAAAAAATGAGCCTTCACTCAGGTCCATAGGTGGAAAAACAAAAAAGTTATAGGGTGCAAATATAAGAAATAGAGAATTTTTTTAAAAAACTTAATGAAATATAAGGAGAACCCTACAGACTTAGTATCACCGGAATCATACCGACCTGCAGAATACAGATAACACATCATTTATACTAAAGAGTGAATAACATAAACCCCCCTCCAACATGGCACAAGTACTTTTTTTTTTAACATTTCACCCCCCTTAAAATTCTTTCAGTTTCCCAGTACATTATATGGAACGGTTAATGGCACCAGTAAAAAGTACATCTTGGCCCACATATGTTCTCATGTGTCTATGTAGTTGGAAAAATAAAAAAAATGTTATGTCTTTTGGATGGCAGGGAGGAAAACAAAAGAGCCAAAAAATTATGACCATGTATTGGAAAGATGTTAAAGGGGTAAATGTAGCATGGTGTCTAAGTTTTCAGCACTGTTGGGCCCATTCACATCATGTTTTTGCTCTCAGTTTAATGTACCCATATATTATGTAAAAACATCAGTAAAAAGTATACAGACATAAGGCTTTACGTTTGTATATGATTTTTATTGACGCTCATAAAAAAAATGTAGTAGCCTATGTTTTTTGATTATTTAAAAAAAAAACATTTACTCTCAGCAGAGTGCAAAAATTGTGATATGAATGGCACCCTAACTTGCAGCACTGGGTTCCTAGGCTCAAATCCTCCTGGGGACAACATCTGCATGAAGTTTGCATGTTCTCCCTGTGTTTGGTGGGTTTCCTTTGAATATTCTTGTTTCGCCCACATTCCAAAAACATTCTGATAGGTGAATGAAGGTTGTGAGGACAGAGACAAATGGGAATAACAAAAATTTCTGCACCAGCGCTATGGAATATAACAGCACTGTGTACTGTATTTTTTGGACTATCAGATGCACTTTTTTTCCACCAAATTTGGGGGAAAAGTAGGGGTGGGTCTTATAGTCCGAATGTAATCTCAGGCCAGCAGGAAGCTGAAGAGGAGCGATGCTGCGGGAAGCCGGCGGCGCTAGTTTCCTGCCGGCCTGAGATAGTAATGTACAGCCAGCTGGTGGTTGTTCAGTACAGTCGACAGCCGCCCCTAACTGCAGGGATGGAGCCGGTTCCATCCCTGCTATAAACACTTTGGACTCTGCGGCAATCACAGCTGTGGCGTGTAGCTGAATGAGGAAAGGTGCTGTGCAACGCAATTGTGGTGTGTGTGTGGGGGGGGAGGGGTGTCAGTTGACATGGCAGCAGAAAGTCTCATGTAGGTTTTCACAGCTGCCGTGTGTGTACTCCTATTACCACCTGCCATAGGTAGGAGGTAATAGGTAATGAGTGAAGATCCTATATACAGCAGTAAAAAATTGGAATAAAAACTGATCAAAAAGTCGCATCTAACCAAAAATGGTACCAATAAAAACTACATTTCATCCCACAATTTTTGCTTCACTTTTTTTTCCTATTTTCCTCCTCTAAATCTAGGTGTGCATCTTATGGTCTAGTGCGTCTTACAGTCTGAAAAATACGGTGAATAAATAAAATAAAGGAGTGCTCCTGCCTCATACATTTATGGCATATCTACAGGATATTACATAATTAATAATAATAATCTTTATTTATATAGCGCCAACAAATTCCGCAGCACTTTACAACGTAGAGGGTATAATTACAGACAAAAGACAGACATTACACAGTGAAAGCTACTTAAAGATGAGACACAAGGTGTGAGGGCCCTGCTCGCAAGAGCTTACAATCTATGAGGGTGCCTGGGGAGACAACGGGGAGAAGTGCTAAATTTACAATGGTCCAGCCGTGTTTCATAAATATGGGGCGGTTTACATAAAAATTGGGTGAACCTGCCACCATGACACTACATCTATATACAGATAAGTGCCTGTGAGTGCCCTAGTGTAGGGAGTGACAGATGTGTGTGGTAGGTGTGGGCTAGCAATTAGGGATTTTGCCAGGCCTGCTTAAGAAGATGTATTTTCAGGACACTCTTAAAACTGCGAAGGCTAGGATTGTGTCTGATGGTACGTGGTAGCATGTACCAGAGAACTGGTGCAGCACGTGCAAAATCTTGAAGACGGGCATGGGAGGTTCGGATGATTGTGGTCTGTAGTTTAATGTCTGTAGCTGAGTGGAGAGAGCGGGCATGTTGATAGACAGAGATGAGAGAGGAAATGTAGGGGGGTGCAGCACTGTGGAGAGCTTTATGGGTGAAAGTCTTTAATTTATGCTGTATTCTGTACTGGATGGGCAACCAGTGCAGTGATTGACACAGGGTAGAGGCATCAGTATAGCGGCTGGAAAGAAAGACTAGTCTGGCTGCTGCATTCAGGACAGATTGGAGAGGGAAGAGTTTTCAGAGTGGGAGATAATTGTCTGATACATGCCTGCTACGAACAAAGTGAACAAAGAGGTCTTCACCACTTATTCAGACACAACTGAAAATTAGAGATGGTTCCAATAAAGAATGACAAAGCTATATACTGCTGAAAAATATTGCTGCTACATGTACAGACACATGACAGGTGATCCTGAAAAGTTACCCCAACATTCAGGTACAGTATATTTTAGCATGTATAACAAACCAGCTAAGAAAGTAATTTCTATTTCAGAAAACAAAAAAGCTCGAATCGATTAATAAAGCGAGTCTGTGAGGTTGGTTAAGCAATTCAGTGGTCACAAATAATATGCAAGATTTTCTTTTTTGCTTTAACAAAGACAGAAATAGTGTAGAGCGCAACTCTGTGTTCAATACCCTGGAAAATGAAGAATAGAAGAGAAAAAAAAACTGAATTAAAGAGAAGATGAAAAAAGAGGACAAGCTGGGGGATAGGAAGAAAAACGTGCGGAAGGAGTCCCCTAGGGAAAAATAGACTAGAGCAAGAGTAGTCTGCTGGGAATGCCAAATGGGAAGGCATAATCTAGCCACAGGGACCTGCTGTGCTGGTATTTATCTTGGGAGTTGGAAGCTTCATTTTTATTCAAGGGGATGTCCAGTGGTAAAATTATTTTCTAAATAATATCTTTCCAAAATTCTGCAGTTTTGGAATGTACTTTCATTCAATTTTTTTGTGGGTTTTCTGCAGTTCTACATCACATGTTGGAGGACAGGAAGCTTAGTTGTTCTGTGTGTCTGGACACACAGGCAAAAAATTATATATACAGCTCTGGAAAAAATTAAGAGACCACTGCACAGTTTTCTAAAATCAGCATCTCTACATGTCTGGCAGCCATTCCATTCCAGTGTCAGTTGAATTCCAACCAAAGTCCTCCTCATTCTACTTAATGTGCTTCTGATTAGGTGATCACCTGAACCAAATCTTATTTACTGAAGGAAAGTATAAGGCTATGTTCACACGGCGTAATTGCGGGACGTACAGTATGGCCGCAATTATGCCGGGTGATTTGGGAGTCACACTGATCGTGTATTCGCCGCAAGTAATTGACATTTCACTTATCTCCCCGCGCGTATAATACGATCGTATTGTACAAGCAGGGTGACGAGGCGTAAGCCATAGTTCTCTATTAGAGCCATGGATTAACATAATTTCGGCGCGCATCTCGCTCGTAATAGAGTGCAAATACGCCGTGAAAAGCGCACCGAAATTAACCCGTGTGAACATACCCTAGAAAACACTGCTGAGGTCTTCACAATCCTCTTGCAATAGGACAAGCTGGATGGCAAAACAAGTACTAGGAATAGGCCAAAAGGAATTTGAATTAAAAAAATAACTTACCATGCCAAAGCAGTTGAAAAGAAAACTCTTCCTGACTTGACTGATTTGTCTTATTGTTTCTAAAGAAATATAACTTGTTTTCTTTGCATTATTTGAGTTCTGACAGCACTGCTTCTTTTATTATTTTGAAGATTTCTCATTTGCTGCAAATACACATTTTTTTGCTTTGAATTTCGGAGACATATTGGCAGTAGTTTATATAATAAAAATGTACATTTTTCACCAAAAATTTACCATTGAAGAGAAAAATCAGAGAAACTGAAAATTTTGCAGTGGCCTCTTAATTTTTGCCAGATATATATATATATTATATATATATTATATTATTATTGTGGCGGACCGGCTACATGTAGTTGCCTGTTTCTGCCACTAGGTGGAGATATACCAGAGTGGTATATGCAACATGCCACCAAGGAGATGTGGCCTTGATGGAATAGGAGACGGTCATATGTATTGTCAGCCACACTAAGTTGCTGGCAAAGGTGTATTGTTAGTTTGGCTTTTCAGCCGTTCTTGGGGTTGGCTCTTATTGCTAGTAGACAATGTGTTGGGTGGGTGTCTACTCCCCATGTTCCCACGTACCCATGTTCCCGTGTTCCAGCACATGTTTTTGGCATGGCCTTGGAGGCCTACAATAGCCTGCTGCTCCAGGTAATCGGGGAGGGGGGGGGGAGTGTGGTCTGCTAGCTGGCAGTGAGCAGAGGAGCTAGAGAGAGGCTCTGGCCCCGAGGCTTAGGGAAAGCTGGAACCCAGTAGGAGACTGGGTGAAATATAAGTGGCGGTGCTGTGACGCTGGACAGTAGGTCCACTAATGTTAGAGAGGGTTCTCTACTTAAGTTTAGGTAGTGGCTAGACAGCCGAGGTTTTGTTTGTTTATTGTTTGTCTTTATCCTGAGCCTCAATAAAGCTGGCTGAGGCCAGGGTTAAACTGAAGCCTTGTGTCTGAGTGCCGATTCGCTTACCAAAGCGGCGATCCAGGAGCCAAGTACCCCCAGGACGGTCCTGGAGGGCGTCCAAGCGTGAGTGGTAGCTTAATATATATATAAATATATAAAATATATATATATATATATATATATATATATATATATATATATATATATGGCCACATGTATGAATGGGCTTTTCTCATATCTTTAATACTTTCATTAAAAGATAGACATTAACCCGTGATTCACAGTATGTCCTGTACATAGCCAAATTGAAATAGAGCATATACTTAGCAAATAGGTTGCGGCCAGACTGCCGTTCAGAGTCCGTTCATGGCGCCGCTCCTGGCTTAGGAAGCGTTGAGACGCCGGCAATCGAGCAGGACAGAGCAACTCGTGGACGTTTCGGGGATAGCTCCTCCCCTTCCTCAAGCATGTCTATCTTTTAATGAAAGTATTAAAGATATGATGATTTTAATGCACTGGCTCGATCTACATTGCATATGAGTATTTGAGTGGGAGTGGAGAACCCAATCTTAGAGCAGTGCTAGCATACTTAGCGTTAACAAGAAAAAGGCTACATTCTTATTACGTGAATGGGCTTTTCGCCTGTTTTCTGGCGTATACTGCGCCTCCCAGCCTGAATCCCACTGTTGGACGCAGGGATGTGGTGTTAGGCGCAGCGTTCGCCACTTTCAGCTGCGCCCCGCATGAAGGGGCGGGCAGTGGGCGCGGTGTGGGCGGGCTGAAGGAGTTCCGGGGCGGGACGCGGCGCGCTCAAACTCCGAGGAATGTACGATGGAGAGTCGGCAAAGCGAGGCGCAGTGCAGCGCTCTGGAAAGCTCCGACAGGCAGACCTGTTTTTTTTTTTTGGTCTAAATGCTCCGACAGAGGCGAAGTGAAGCAGGATCCGAACATGTGAGGAAGCAGATAGAAGATCGCGACAGAAATCTCGGCGCTCCGCTCCGTGCAGCAGGAGTATGATTCCCGAAAAAATCGCCTTTATAAAGGCGGAAAACAGTGTCAGAAAAGAGCTGAACCTCAAAAATAAACATAATAAAAAAAAAAAAAAACACTTTCCAAAACTCTAGAACGGCGCAATATCAAGAATTATGATATTGTAAATTGCCGGGAAATACAGTAATTAAAATTCTAAAAACCTATTCTCATTGGTCGGCAAAACCAGCCAATCAGAATAGGAGGACAGTGACCATTAAAACCTAGGGGGAAGGATTGACCAATCAGAACCCACGGCGGGATAATTCAAAATACAGTAAAAAGACAGAAAAGAGCTGTTTGGCTGAGCTAGGGGGGCTTGGCTATCCAGCCAATCAGAGCGCGAGCTACTTCTCCCTTTATAGTCTTTGGAGAGATGGGCGCACTGAAATCTCGGCGCTCAGCGCCGAGCGGCATGAAGTATTAATCAAAAAATTATTTTTATTAAGTGTAAAACATTATCAGATAAGGGGAGCAGAACCTTCTTTACAAATAAAGCAGTTTAAAAACCCAACAACGCGTTTGTCGCCGAGATTGGCGCTACATAAGGAATTGCAATAGAGAGAATCGCCGGGAAATACAGTAATTCAAATTGTTTAAGCTATTCTCATTGGTCGGCATAAACCAGCCAATCAGAATAGGAGCGACAATGTCCCATAATAACCTATGGAGGAGAATTGACCAATCACAATAGGAGCGACAATGTCCCTTTTATACCCTTATGGAGAAAAATTGACCAATCATATTCAAAAGGCGGGACAGTTCAAAAAAACAGTAAAAATGCAGAAACGAGCTGATTGGCTGAGCTAGGGGGGGCTTGGTTTTTCCCAGCCAATCAGAGCGCGAGCTACTTTCTCATAGAGTTCTAGGGGGAAAAGAAATTCTGAGCGCGCTCTGTGATTGGCTAAGTTAAAAGAGGCGCCTTTAAATTTGGACCAATGGGAGAGCGAGCGACGCTCCTATGGGTTTTCTTTTGCAATCTGAAATAAAACTGTACACGGCCGAAATCAAATTATAACACTACAGAAGTTGTCCCGATGTGTATATAAAACGAATAATAATATGGGGGTAACGAAAAAAATATTAAATCAATAAAATCATGTTTATTTCTTGTATCCAAGGATCAATAGTATGGGTGCAACGAAAAGAAAGAACTAAACATGATTTTATGGATTTAATATTTTTTTTTCGTTACCCCCCTATTATTATTCATCGCTCGCTCTCCCATTGGTCCAAATAATGGCGCCTCTTTTAACTTAGCCAATCACAGAGCGCGCTCAGAAATTTCTTTTCCCCCATAGAACTCTATGAGAAAGTAGCTCGCGCTCTGATTGGCTGGGATAACCAAGCCCCCGCTAGCTCAGCCAATCAGCTCTTTTCTGTCTTTTTACTGTATTTTGAACTGTCCCGCCTTTGATTTTGATTGGTCCAAATTCTCCATGGGAAATATAATGGGATTTTTGTCGCTCCTATTCTGATTGGTTAATACTCCTTTATAGTTAGAATGGGACATTGTCGCTCCTATTCCGGGATTGGCGGGTTTATGCCGACCAATGAGAAAAAGCTTAAACAATTTGAATTACTGTTTTTTCCCGGCAATTCTCTCTATTGCAATTCCCTAAGTACGCCGGTTCCCGGGGACAACGCGTTTTTTTCGGGTTTTTAACTGCTTTATTTGTATAGAAGGGTTCGGCTCTTTATCTGATAATGTTTTAACACTTAATAAAAATTATTTTTTTTTTAATACTTCAAGCCGCACGGCGCTGAGCGCCCAAAATTTCAGAGCGCCCATCTCTCCATAGACTATAATGGAGAAGTAGCTCGCGCTCTGATTGGCTGGATAACCAAGCCACCGCACTCAGCCAATCAGCTCTTTTCTATCTTTTTTTCTGTATTTTGAATTATCCCGCCGTGGATTCTGATTGGTCTAAACTTTCCATAGACTAGAATGGGTCTTTGTCGCTCCTATTCTGATTGGCTGAGCTAGCCAAGTCCCCCCGGGAGCTTAACCAATCAGCTTTTCAGCATTTTTACTGTATTTTGAACTATCCCGCCGAGGATTCTGATTGGTCTAAACTTCCCCATAGGTTTTAAGGTTCACTGTCGCTCCTATTCTGATTGGTCGGGATAAACCGCCAATCAGAATAGCTTTCTGATTTTGAATTTTCTGTATTTCCCGCAATTTCCAATATCCTAATTCTTGAATTAGGATATTTGGAAAGAGATTTTGTTTTATGTATTTTTTATTTTTTAAGTTTCAGCTCTTTTCCTTTATAAAGGCGATTTTTGATTCATACTCCGCACCGACATCTGGAATGATTTCTCGCTGTTGCAGCCTGTCTCGCATCGGAACTGTTTTTCGGCGCAGTCCCGCACGGCGCCTAAGTCCCACACTGCGCCCATGTCCCCGCACTGTGCCCCCCACACACTGGCGAGGCATAGGCGACTTTTCCCCGCATGTATAACCGCACTACCTCCGGCGCCGAATCCTAGGCGCAGCGCCGCACTGTGCCTCGGACCCGCACTGCGCCTAAAACACAGGCGAGGCGCGGCGGACTTTACATTGTATGTATGAGCGCGTCCCGGCCCCGAGATAAATCAGGCGCAGATTCCGCCGGAAAACTAGTGGAAAGGTGCGCCCCGACCCGTCGGGATTCATACATGTGGCCCAAAATGTTTTTTAAAGTCAGGAAGAGTGGCATGGTAAAAGTTATTTTTCATTCAAATTCCTTTTGGCCTATTCCTAGCACTTGTTTTGCCATCCAGCTTGTCCTATTGCAAGAGGATTGTGAAGACCACAGCAGTGTTTTTTATACTTCAGTAAATAAGATTTGCTTCTGGTGATACCTAATCAGAAGCACATTAAGTAGAATGAGGTGGACTTTGGTTGGAATTCAACTGACACTGGAATGGAATGGCTGTCAGACATGTAGAGATGCTGAGTTTTAGAAAACTGTGTATGTGTATATATATGTATTATGACAGTTGTTGAATTCAATGAATACAATGAAGTCTGTTTTTTTTTATTATTTATTCTACTCAATATTAGTAAGATAATTTTGTTCTTGCCGTGTATTGTCCCACTTGACTAAAAATGGTATCTCTTGTAATAGATTTATTGACTATTTAATCGTTAATTATAGTATAAATCTTCACTCTTTTTGGCATGTTTATGGTTATCACACCCACTTCTCAGACGCCCAGCTTTAATGGGCGGCTGTTCCAAGATGGATTTTGGAAAGGCTTCATAGAAAAGCAATCAACACCTAGGAGTGGCTGTGTGTAAGTACAGTCCAAGTGAATGAACTTTGCTTGAGTTTCAATGCTTGAAATTGTATCAAGTGATCTGACCCATGTGCTTCCCAAGAGAGCCATAAAGTGAGTCAGTTGCTTCATTTCATCTTCTTGACCAATGCTATGTAAAAGGCTGATAAAGGAGTGTTCATTCCTAGATAACCCCTTGTTAAAGGGCTTGTCCAGTTGAATAACATTATACTTAAAATGAGGCCAGGATAGGGGAAAAGATACTTACCTTCTGGTCCCCCCACCACTGCAGCTCTGGAGCTCAGCTCCTCCTCACTTACTAGTTCTTGCCCCAAGGCTCAGGAGCTCCGGAGCAGCAGCAATGGGGTACCATTCTTTTTCTAATTTTCCCCTCCCACTTAAGTATAATTTTATAAATCCAAACAACCTCTTTAAATACCACATTTTTTTTACTTTTATCTATTGAGTAAACAGTTTTTTTTATTACCTTTAATCATTGATTTAATGGTTTACATGTCGACTTAATCTACATACAAAGTTGAATAGACTGAGTAATACATATCCTGATCCGGAGTTAAAGGTTGTCAAAGGAAAACATGTCATAAAGGCAGGGCATATAGAGCTCTTGGAGAGATGGCTTTGGTACTGTGTTAAAAATATACTGTATATAGGACTCCCCTCTCCATTGTTAGCAAACAAGAAGTTGGCCATAGCCCAAGGGTCCTATACCGACGCCCCCAGAGCTAAAAAAAGAAAATTTTTCGCTTTTTTATTATTGAAAAGTTAAAATTCATGTTAAAAATCCCCAAATTGAAAATTTTCAAAAAAACATTTCTTTTTTTTTTCAAATTTAATGTCTTGGGGGCCATCCCATGGCCCTTTTCCCCAAACCTGGCACACCATATACCTGGCCATCCCCCCAATTTTTCCAAATTTCCCCACCCCCACTCGGTTGGGGTTCTTTGCCTCGGCAAATTAGTTTTTTCCCCCAAATTTTTCCCCAACCTTTTTTCCTGAGTGGTGAACATAAAAAATAATCCACACACAGCCTTTAAATTTCCCAAAAAACCCATTTGCAAAAAAAGTGAGTAAACCCCCTTAGTAAAAAAGGATAAATTGCCCCCCAAAAAATGTCAATTTTTTTGTGGGGGCCGCATTTTTTTTCCACCCACTGGGTTTTCTTTCACAAAAGGACTTTGTTGCTAAAAACATACACATACAAAAAATGCAAACAGTCCTAAAAAGAAAACATAAAAAAAACAGGAGAGTGGATCCTTGGGGGGTGACCGGAGGGGCAAAAAAAAGGGTCCAAAAATAAACAGGCAAAGAGCAGGCAGGGGACAGCAATGGAATGCAAACACACAAAAGCAGCAAATAGGCAGAGGTTAGATCCAGGCAGGAACAAAGGGAGCAAGAGAAGCAATGCAGGAAGCATCCTGCACAGCACAACAAAGCAAAATCTCAGGCACTGAGGGAAACAGGTGAGTCTAAATAGTTCCCCCAGTGAGGGTTTGATGAAGAAAAGTGGCCTGTTAGGCTAGGGAAACACAACAAGGGCCAAAAAACTAAATTCAAAAACCCAAAAAAGCTAAAAAACCTTTAAAACGTCATTTTTTTGTTAAAAGGGCAGCGGGGTTTCCAATAAACTTTTTGGTGGTTTTTCATTTTTTTCTTGGCGTGTTTTTTTGGTCTTTTTTTGGGGCATTTTTTAAAAATTAAATGCAAAATTTCATATACCTTTTTAAAAACACCTGGGCATTTTTTTAAAACAGAACCGCCCCAAAAAAGGGCCGCACAAAAATTCCGACATTTTTACATGGGCCCTTCGGGTAGAAAAAATTTTTTTCCCTGTTTATTTTTCGTTTTTTTGGCAAACCAAGTTACAAATAACAGCCACCCCAAAAAGGAGCGGGAGAAAAAAACCCATTCTGTGGGGACACAGAAATTTTTTTTACATGTTAAAGCTAGGGGATCTGTTTTAAACCCGGGTTTTAAAAAAAACGAAAAAATGCTGAAAAAACGACTGAAAATGTGTGCGGGTTAAAAATTTAAACCTTGGGGCCCAGGTGCTTTTCTATTCCCCTTTTGGGGACAGCACAGAAAACATTTTGACTCTTCATAGAAAAAACACCCTTAGTGCCAAAAGGCATGTTTCAGACAGGGGCCAGTAAAAACTCCCTTTATACTCTCTTGGCGGGGAGGTAATAGGCTTCAAAAGGTTGCGCCCACGGGAATTTCCTTTTCCCAAACTCCCCCAAAGCCCACACCCACGGGGATGGTGGATTTTTAAGACCTTGAGCCCCTTCCCCCTTTCCCGGGTTTTAAAGATGCCCAGTAGGGTTTAGGTCGGGGAGACAGCTTGGTAAGTTCAGCAATTTTCCCCTAATTTTCTTTAGCAAAAGGGGGTCATCTTGGAGGTTTTTTGGGTCAAAATTTCAAGTTGAAATACTGCCTTTGCCCCAGTTTTTTTAAAGGGGAAGGAGGTCATGCTTTGTTTAAAGTATTTTTCCACAGTACCTTTTGGCACCCAGGGTTTTCCCTCAATATTTTCCCCTCAAAAAACTTAGCTCCCCCAAAAGGCGGCAAAAAACCCCATGTAGCCCAAAACCAGGGTTTTTTCCCAAACCCAAAGATTAAAATATGGGCAAGAAACACTTTGCCCTCTATACTCCCCCCACCTGGTTGCCACCACATACCCCCCCTGACAGATAAGTTTAAAATTGGCCCTCATCGAACACGGGAACATGGTTCCTTTAAATTCCATGTTTTAAAGTCTGTTTTGCTTTAAAAAACCGTTTGAAGATTTTTTCCTTGTGCATAACTTTAAAAGGGAGGTTTCCTTCTGGGACGACAGCCATGCGCCCAATTTGATGCAGTGTGCGGAGTATAAACTGACCACTGAAGGCTACCCTCCATCCCTTTAACCTCTGCCTAAAGGGGGGCCACAATAGGTTTTTATTTTGAAAAAAAACAATCTCTGGATATGACACTGAGCAGTGCATCAAATTTCTTTGGGCGGGCCATTTGGGGAGCCCTCCCCTGAGTGGAACCCCGGGCTTGGTTTAAACTGCTGTTTTGGTCTTTTGGCCCCCGCACTGCAGCCAGTTTCAGGGTGATTGGGGGACTTCCTTTAAAAAGCCAAAGCCTTTTTTAAAATAGGGGGGGAAAAATTCCTTTTTTTTAATTAGGGTGTCATGGTTTAAACTTCCAGTGAAAACCCCCTTTAAAAGGGGAGTGTGGGAGCCATAACAACAAATTTAGCACACAAATTGTGCCCAATTTTCTGTGGAGGGAAAACGGCAAATTGGGCACAATTTTTTTTCCCCTTTTCACCCAAGGGGTTTTACTCCATTTTTTTGCCAGCGGTTTAGACCCTTTATTGCTCGGTTGATTTTTTGGAGGGCACACAAAATTTTTTTAAGCTGTGATTTTCAATTTCATACAAGTGTAAAACCGGGCTACTTTACATTGTCATTTTCTTCAAGTTTTTGGAAAAAAAATATAATACAGATTTTTCAAAAAATGTGAGGGGGGTACTCCCCTTTCTGTGAGAACTGTAGGCCGGGTTGGACACATTTATCAATAACCCTATCCTAAACTATATGCCCTCAATGTTGAAGGGGAAAAAAAACCCCTTTAACCAAAAATTTAAAAAATATTTGGGACAAAGTTTCCCACCCTATATTTTTGATGGATTTGCACCATTTCTGATGACAGATTATTCATTTTTCCCTTTTTTCAGTCATTGCAGAGAACTCATGGAAATTTTTTACCATCTCAAAAGACCTGGAGGATTTCAGGGCAATAAACGCTAGAGTTTATCTATAGTTCAATAACACCAAGGCTGGTGAATCACTGCACTGCATGGATTGGTCTAACTGCACCAACCACACCGGTCATAGTAAAGTTATAGCAGGGAGGGGTCAGGGGTAAAATGGTTTAAAAAGCCCCAATCTGCTCATCTCACTATCTTCTCTTCCTCAAGTCCCTTCTCTCCTAGTCCATTCATTTTCCACAACCCAAGCAAACATGAGCTTCAGCGGCAAGTACGAGGTAGAAAGCCAGGAGAACTATGAAGCCTTCATGCAGACCATTGGTAAGACAAGATGGAGGGAGAGGGACATGATATAGGTCACGAAAATCTGAGGTGACTCCTAATATTCTCATCATTTATACTAAGGGGAACAATAATGCTTGTATTTCATACTGTGCAGCTGCTGCAGAACCTCTTTTAAAGAGTACAATGAGGAAAATCCTGTCCATTGATTCATATAAAGCTGTTCAACCTATTCCATAGCAGGTCTGCTGCAGCTGAGGTGTCTGTTGTGAGGTTCTGCAGCAGCTGAGGTGTTTATTAGGGTATGTTCACATGGCGTATTTCAGGGCGCAACTGTGCTGCAAGTACGCCCTGCAAATACCTTAAATCATAGCTCTCAGCGACTGCTACGATTACCTGCCGTTTTCTCCAGCATGTCACTTCTTCCTGGAGCATAAGCTCCAGGAAGTGAAGTTGGATGGGAGTCAGGCCAGAGCGCTGTTTGAAGTATGCACTGGCCAGCGTGTACTTCAAACGACAGGCGTATAGCGGTGCACAGGTACGCATCACTATACGTCGTGTGAACATACCCTTATAATGTTCTGCAGTAGCTGATATGTATATTATGATGTTCTCTATAGTCTAGGTGAGTATTATGAAGTTCTGTAGCAACAGAGGTATATATTATGCAACATCTGAGGTGTATAGTGTGATAATTTGCAGATGTTGCAGTTTGTATTATGATGTTCTGTAGAAGCTACAATCAGTATTATAAAGTTCTGCAGCAGCTGAGGTGTATTATGATTTTCTGCGCGCTGAGGTGTTCATGAGGTTTTGCGCATGAGGTTTTATAGGCTCTGCAGCACTGAGAGTATTAGAGGTTTTTCAGCATGAGGGGTTTGTAAAGGTTCTGCAGCAGTGAGGGATATTAGATTCTGCAGCAGCTGAGGTAATTAGAGTTTTTAGCGCTGAGGTGTATTTTGGGGTTCTGCAGTAGCGAGTGTGTTTTGAGGTTTTTGCAGTAGCTGAGGGTTTTTATGAGGTTCGCAGCACTGGGTGTAATTTTGAGGTTGCGTACGAGGTGAATTATAATGTTTTCCCGCAGCGAGGTGTATTATGGGGGGTTTTGTCAGCTGAGGGGTATTTGGGGTTTTGCAGCATTTGGGGTATTTTTAAGCCTGCAGCAGCTGAGGTGTATTTTAAGGTTCTGCAGCATGAGGTGTATTTTAAGGTTCTCAGCACTGAGTTGTGTTTATGAGGTCGCAGCATGGGACCCAAAAACTTACAAACACACTGCAGCTGCTGAAGAACCTCTTGTTAAAAAGAGAGGCAGCACTATATGTCAGTCAATCAGTACAAGAAAACTTCCTGCAAAAGCCATCTGTGATTGACAGCTTTTGCCTGATGAGATGAACCTCCCCAGTCGCGCCCCCTCTCTGTATAAACATCGTTTTTATAAAAGTGAAATACAAATATAATTTACAGACGTCAATGGAAAAATTTCTTCGCCGTGCCTTGTGCCCCGTTTATTTACAGTATTTTCCAACATCTATCTGCTCTTTTCATGTTCTTCTTAATAGTGACTAAGAAAAAAAAACGAATTTTAAAAATGCCACACAGCCAGAGTATTGAAGAAACAATAAAAAAAAAGGAAAGCCAGGGCCCGCATTTGCCATTTCACGGCTGGGCAGCTTCCAAGGTCTGGGGAGTCTATGAAGATCTGGGTAAACATGTTCTACACTGCAAGAGTTGGGGATAGCTTTGGGGCCCTCTGTGACACTCAAGTGCCCACATAACCTAGTGCTGGCCCTGGGGTAGTGCATGGAGTAGAAGCTTCATAGTGGAAGGAGGAGAGAGAACAAAGCGAGGGTGACATGTATGAAACTTATATATTTACTATTTTGCCATTGGCAAACTTAAACTCTATCATGTTATGCATATAAAAGGAAAAGTGAGCTCAGACCACATGTGATCGGACCTCATAAGCATTGATACAGCCAGTTAGCTGGCGAAACAAGTCGGGGAGGTCAGGCATGACGTTTATAAATTGTGATCTCACCTCATCTACAGGTGTCTCCTGCTGCAGACGTGGTCCACAAGGGGGCCTATTTGTTCTGTGTCCATGAGATTAGGTACCGACTGCCCAAGTAGTTTGGCTTGGGATCCCTTACTGAAGCTAGACTTGCTATAGATATAAGCTCTCCTGTTAATAGGTGTGGTTCCACCCAACTTCGATGATAGAAATGGATTTATTCCCTCTTTCAGAAGCAAAAAGGATTAAATGATGAGGAAAAGATCAGGTTGTTTAAATAAGTGTGTATAGAGGTTAAGAGTTAGATATAAAAAAGTTACGGTTTTAGATTGTTTAATAGATAGAGAACTGCTAGAGTTTAAGTTTGCCATGTCAAAATAGTAAATATAGTGATCACAAGATCACTCTTTGTCTCTTGCGAGATTCCAATCTTTTGGAGATTGTGACATAGTATTAAACTTGGGCCATCATACCAGTTCCAAATTGATATAGAGGAGTGTAGAATGTGACAGTATGTATGACCTCGTCCTATGTGAGTCCATAAATCAGGCGCATAGTTTGCCTTGCATAGCACAGCATATCCTTGGCGCAATCAAAAGTGCCGTGTTTGGCGCAAGTTTTAGCATACGTCTCTGCATATATCTATAGAACAGCGCTATGACAGTTTTTGCCACAAGATATGCTAAAAAATGGCGATGCCCCGGTCATATATGTTGCCCAGAGAGTCGCGAATGCACTTGTTATAATGGCATCTATAATTGTATCGAATCACTCACAGTACGCTGCGCTATCCTTTACCCAAAATTAGGACCTTCTGAAGAGCGCTTATGCCAAAACCTATGCTATGCAAGCAGTCATCCATTAACCTGCATTCATGCCTATTGTCCTCTACAGGTATCCCAGACGAAACCATCGCAAAAGGCAAAGACTTCAAATTCACCACCGAAGTAGTCCAAAATGGAAATGACTTCACATGGTCCCAAATCTACCCCGGCCACACCATGACCAATAAATTCACAATAGGAACCGAGTCTGAGATGGAGACCATGAGTGGAAAGAAATTCAAGGTAATTAGATTAATAGCAAGAGCTTAAGGCCCGCGCACACGCTTTATACACCGCCGATTTGCGAGCCAGATTGCCGCTCGCAATTCCGCGTGAATAGAGGCTGGTCCGGGGCGGGGGCGCGTGCCCGCCGGCCCCATAAGAACTTCCATTACCACGCGCTATGCGCCTGATAATGTGCATGTCAATTTCTCCCCGCCCGGCGGATTACGCCGAGCGGGTAAGTGTGCGACGGAATCCACTGTTCTCTATGATAACTGGTGGGATTACCGTAATTACTGCCGACAGATTCCCGGAACTGCAGCGCAAATCCGGCGCGGAGTACGGCGCCAATCCGCGGACAAATAAGCCGTGTGAACACGGCCTAAAGGGGTTGTCTCACTACAAGGATCGCTTTTTATGTTAAAAACAAGTCACTTTGCAATATGTGTCCATTAACAGTGTCCTACCTATTACTATATATCCCCCCTAGTATGGGCTGCATCAGCTCCTCATCGCTGTAGCTACAGACCTGTTTACTCTCATGATAGGCTGACAGCACTGTTTTTTTTTGTTTTTTTTGTTTGGTTTTCATCCATTCCACTAGTCTTCTCTTCCCTTTCATTCTTACAATGTTGCTGGACTAGGAGGCTATAAAATTCAACAGCTATGTCTAAATTGGATTGGCCCCCTATTTTAAACTGGTTGTCTCACTATAAGGATTGCTTTTTATGTTAAAGATCTTGCAAAAACAGACACTTTGCATATAAAGTCCATTAACAGTCTCTAACTATTCTGAATATCCCCTCTTGTATGGGCTACATCACTCCACAGTTGCTAAAGCTACGACCCTTCAATCTCTCATGAAAACTGCCAGCACTGTTGCTATAGTTACAACCTGTTTACTCTCTCATATAGCTGTCAGCACTGGTTGCTATTATCAATAAAGCCTTGCATCTACTGCAGCCTAGTAGGAGCCAGTAAACACGCCCCTGAAACCAAGAAAACAGGACTGTGGTAAGATGAATCAATGTAGTGAGACAACCCCATTAATTCATAGCATGCATTACCTCTAAAAACCTACGGGTAGCATCATATTTAATTACTCTCTACACAAACCCAAATGTAGTAGCTATTTTATATTCCAATGATGCACATATCCACTTATACTATCAATGTTAGTCATTTTATAGCCCCTTTAAAAGCCTGAAGGTGTCACATTTTACTGCTCATTATGTTCTATTTTACTTCCTTGCTTCCGAAGGCTATACCCTTTACCAGCTCGAGAAAATCTTAATAATGCCCAGATTACACAACAGTTTTAGGGTAAAATAAGCAGAAATAAATTTGAATTTTAAATTAAATTTGAACATATTTCAGTTTTAATTGCATGCAATTTCTTTTACCTTCTGTGGGTGGCGTCATATTTTATTGCTTCTTGCATAACACTATCCTTTTTAGCCTTATGTCTTCCAAACCTTCATTAGCAACGACTAACTGTGGAATACTTTTATACAGGCGACCGTCCATCTCGATGGAGGGAAGATAATCGTTGACTTTGGCAAATACAAGCATTCATCGGAGATTGTTGGAGGAAAACTAGTGGAGGTGAGCGTCTGTTTTTTAAAATTTTTTACAATGTAGGTCTATAATATTTAAAGGGGTGTTCCTGTCTTGCAATTTGATGGCATATCAGTAAGATAAGTATGATAGGTTTGGATCTTAACTCGGCGACCTGCAACTATCCTGGGAACAGGCCCCCGAAAGACTCTGCTCAGATCAGAGCGTGACTCTCTATTCTGTTCTATGGGAGTTCTAAGTACAGCCGAACACACTGCTCCCCTGTACATGGAACTTCCATAGAACAGAACGGAGAATCATGCGCAATCTACTCTCTAATCTGAACAGAGACCTTTGGGGGCCGGTTCCTAGGATAGATGCGGATCCCACCTCCTATCAATGTGTCTTCAATGTGCGAGATGGGAACACCTCTTTAAAAAAGAGGAGAGACAGGAAGCACTTTCATAGGGACATAAAATACAGGTGACGATGTATTGAAGTACAATTAAAGGTGCCCATACACCTTAGAGGAAGGTCAGAGGATACCACTGATTTCATCATCCATACATGTAAGTGTTATCTGTGGGGGCTTCAGGTTTCCCTTAATTAAAGCTCCTTGGTATCTGGATAATTTTATTTCTTCTGTCCCTTCCTGTAATGGCAGCCAGTTCTCTGGACTGTCTGGTGACCTTGTGCTTGGTCTTTAGTTATGCATAGCAGCCACACTGAATAAGCAGAGCTCCAGTTTAATGTATGGAGGAGGAGAGCAGCCTTGGCATCTTTTGAGACTTCAGGCTACCTCATACTCTCTGTGACAAAGCAGCTGGAGTCACTGATGATTGCTTTCCCCTAGTATCACAGGAGGGACTGTAAGCGACAATCTCATGCTGAACATGTAATCCGATCTGCCACGATCATGTTATAGAGGAGGAGGAACTGAGCAGATTGCTATATAGTGTCCTATAATTTACTGATTGAAATATCTGCTCATTCTGCGCTTAGGAGTCCAGTGGGTGTTTTTGTTGGTGTTTGTCAGTCTTTCCTGTATAGATATTCCAAAAAGTATAGCAGAGGCACTGTTAATCATTGAAACATGATACTGATAGATTGGACTGCATTTTAATGCTGAAAGGTTCCCTTTAAAGGGAATGTGTCATCAAAAATGAACATATGTTTAACTCACGTATTTTATTCAACACATTTATGAAGAATTTTTTTTTGTTAATATTTTTTTAATTTTTCCCAGATCACTCTCCAATATTTTTAAAATTCATAAGTCCTGCAGTTTTCACTTGGCCACTAGGCCTAATAACAGTCAGACACTTCCAGTTCTGTAGAGAGAGATTCTCAGTTGTCTGCTCATTATCAGCACAAAGAGGGTCAAACTGAAAGGAGACACCAGTCACATGTGCATGAAGCTATTGTAAAGCATCTCTCTGACTGCTGTTAAAGCCAGTGCAAACAAGCCTAGTGGTCCAAACTGAAAACTGCAAGACTTTAAGAATTATTAAAAAATATTGAAAGTGATATGAAAAAAAAAACTAAAATTCCTGAAAAAATGTGTTTAACATAAAAATGGGACAAAAAAGACTCATTTTTTGATGACACATTCACTTTAATGTAATTTTTAAGACTGCATCTAGGTTCCACATATGAGGTATGGGGGGTGCAACAGATAAATGCGTCAATAGTCTGCATTGCCCGCTCAGATTACATGGGGAATATCCATCTCTAACACTCTTTTTCTGTTTCAGGTTTCTGAAGCTGGTGGTGTTACTTTTACGAGAACCAGTAAAAGAGTTGCCTAAAACAAATCCATTCACTATGTTTTACAGAATATAATAAACCTGTTTCACTAGAAACTGTCTTGTGTTTTCTATATATAATATACAGCTATCACAGTAATCAGATTACAATTGCTAAGGCTAAGTGCTCTGCAGAGTTCTGTGGACATTGTATTGGGAGACATGGCTGGGATGACGGGTCGCTGAAGGTAGGTGACTGCCTAGGGCACCACTTCATCCCAGGCAGAAAAGGGGGCTCAAGCAGATATGGAGTGGGCTGTATTTTTCATAAGGTAGGCGCTTTATGCCATATTTGCCTTGGGCACCAGAATACACAGTCATATTAGGAAATATCTAGGTGGTGCCCTGCTTGAACCTTCCACATCAATCCCCATAGAGCATACTTGCCAACCTTTGCTCTCCAGATTCCGGAAGATTTAACTCTCACCCTGGGGAAACCTTGATCCACCCGGAAACTACCAATTTGAGGCAGGGTGGACATAAAACCTCTCCTTTTATGCTCCAATTTGCATGAGTCTCCCAGAAGAAATGGAAGGTTGGCAAATATGCCATAAAATGACATGATTTGCACTCTGGTGTGTTTTTGTGGTCATTCCAAGCGCTCTGTCTTAAGTCTTACAGGATCGCCAACAGTATTTTCATACATCTACAGCATGTGGGACCCTTGGCCATTATCCATTCCTATCTTGCACCATCTCAACAAGCCTTTTTTTTTACATTTGATAAAGGGAATGTGTCATCAAAAAACGGGTCATTGTTTAAGTCCCATTTTTATGTTAAACACATTTTTTAGGAATTGTTTTTTTTTTTCATATCCCTTTCAATATTTTTTTTATAATTCTTGAGTCTTGCTGTTTTCACTTTGTTCACTAGGCCTTGTTTGCACTGCTTTAACAGCAGTCAGAGAGATGCTTTACAGTAGCTTCATGCACATAGGAGACTTAAGACTGACTCAGTCCCATTGACTTCTATAGGAGAGTTTTCTAGTCATGCTCTGTGACCAGGGAAGAAGTACCTGTGCAGTGAGGTACAAAGGTGAACTGTGACTATCTCCTCTTGTGACTGGTGGATCCTGTTATATCTATTCACACTGGTGTCTCCTTTCAGTTTGACCCTCTTTGTGCTGATAATGAGCAGACAACTGAGAATCTTTCTCTACTGAACAGGAAGTGTCAGACTATTATTAGGCTTAGTGGCCAAAGTGAAAACTGCAGGACTTAAGAATTATTAAAAAATATTGAAAGTGATATGGAAAATTAAAAAGACACAGCCAAATATTCCTAATAAAATGTGTTTAACATAAAAACGTGAGTTAAACAATCTTTACGGGGACCATGACAATAGCACTGCTGTGATGGTCGCCCTGACTTCCTGTAGGGAACATGACATTTGGGGGGCCCTCACACAAGGACATGAAGGCTGAGGCGAGTAGGATAAAGAGTTAAAGAACTATGCAAGGCCAGTAAACCAGGTGGCAAACTTTCTGCTTTTCAATGACCAGAATTTGATAGGCATGTAGGAAGTACTCAAGTGTTGCTGAGAAGAATTAGTCCAGCACAACAATCTGGATATATTGTTAAAATCCCAAAAAATAATAGGTAAAACAAGTAAAAGCATCATGAACAATTGGCAAGTGACAAAGCTGGAGAGACACGTCCGCTTATGCGTTTCGAGCACTAATAAAGGGTGGATGGGGTGGGGGCGCGGCCTGCCGGCCCAATAGACTTGCATTATCCACGGCGCGTATTGCGACGGAATCCACTGTTCTCTATGATAACTGTGGATTACCGTAATTACTGCGACGGATTGGAGCCGTACGGCAAATCTGGCACGCAGTACGGCGCCAATACGCGGCGAAATAAGCCATGTGAACGGCCCCTAAGAGTGTGAGTGAAGAAAGCGTAAGCTCTAACGCATACAAGGTGAAAGAAACTAATGGTTCCTAAGGCTATTGCCAATGTGGTAACCATTAGTAATTCTTTATTACTGCGTTCAATTATTTTAATTTGTATTTGTATATATAGTTCACATGAGGAGACCATTGACATTGCTATGAATAAGAGCACATATTAGTGTTCAAAACACGTAAGCAGACTAATTCTCCTTGGCAAAAGCTTGTACTACTTCGTTAACTTGGAATGGGATATGCACTGGGATATCTGAGATTGATATAGATGGTGAACTGGCTTCCCAGTTTTTTCATTGATTTATTAAGGAAGTATAGAGATGGGCGAATTTCTCAAATTCGATTCGGTGACTTTGCCAAATTTCCCGACAAAATTTGTTTCGGTCCGAATTGCTTCGGGACGAATTGCGTTAAAAAACAGCTATTTCCAGACTGCACATAGCCTGCAGGGTGCTGTAGAACGTTGTGCCATGCTTAAAGGGGTTGTCTCGCTAAAATGATTGGGTTTTAATTAAAAGATCTTTAAAAAACAAGCAGCTTTGCAATATATGTTCATTACAAATGTCCTACTGATTTTGAGTTATCCCTGTTAGTAGTAGTGCATCAGCTCCTCAAATCCCTATAGCAGCTGACCTGTTTATCTTTATCTCACTGGCTGTCAGTGCTGGATGACTCATCTGTTTCTGAATACAGGTCAGAGCAGAGAGCCCCTCCCGAACAGTATGTGATGCTTCTGTAGGGGAGGGGGAGGGCTCTACTCCCTGTGTGTAGCTGTGCTGTCTGGATTAACCCTGTGTGTGCCTGCTCCCTCCTGCTTTCTACACAGATTGAGGAGAGCAGAGGTGAGGCTGATCAGCAGTGAAGTGTGTTACTATAATCATGATGTGTCTGTGGAGCTTTGACTATACTAATAGAACAGATCAGGGGGGCATGTGAACGGTTCATATCCCTTCCTGCTCTGCTGTATTAGTGACACATTGTGATTATAGTAACACACTTCACAGCTGCCCTGTGTCTGTTCTGACAGTGTTTGTGTTTGTTATTGCTGGAGATGTGGAGATTTGTATGCTAAGCAGGGGGTATAGGAACACTTACATCCCCCCTGCTCTGCTATTAGCATACACAGCTTCACAGAATTCTGGCTCCATAGCCACTCATAGATCAGCCCTCTCCTGTCTCCTGACTCTATGGAGAGGAGCAGCAAGAGCTCGACCACAGCACAGTATGGCTGATTCAGCAGCCTGCAGCAGACCTAGGCAGGCACACACAGGGTTAACCCTGGCAGCAAACCCCCTCGCCCTCCCCCTGCAGTCCGAGGAGAGCTGTCTGTGTGCTGAGGGGAGGGGGGAAGAGGGAGGAGAAGAGGCAGACAAGAAGCACGCCCCTGAATTTAAAAATCCTTTGCTGCCAGACACTGAGGTAGGCTGAAAGCCTGTAGTGAGACAACTCCTTTAAATATGCAGAGGGAGCTTGGTTTGGTCTTCATACAATGTTGTGTTTTAGTATGACACGCAGATGACTGCCGCCGCTCTTAGAATCGCTGCACTATAAAATTCCCTGGGCACTTAAGAGGGCAAAACTGACCAAAAAACTGAAGCGGGAATGTAGTCTGATAAAGTCATGGCAGCGAAATCTGGAAAAAACAATCTGGAGCTCAGGTAGAAACATCAGTGACAGTGTGGAGGTCACGGCAGCAGCAGCATGAGGTCAGAGAGTGGCACAATGACAGTGTGTAGGGCATGGCAGCAGCCACAGCAGGAGCATGAGGTCATAGAGTGGCACAATGACAGTGTGGAGGTCACAGCAGCAGCCACAGCAGCAGCATGAGGTCAGGCAGTGGCACAATGACATTCTGGAGGTGGCAAAAACAGGAGTAGGCCACAGAGTGGCACAATGACACAGGGTGGGGTCACGGCAGCAGCCAAGCAGCAGCATGAGGTCAGACATGGCACAAAGAACATTCTGGAGGGGGGCAAAACAGGAGTAGGCCACAGAGTGGCACATTGACAGAGAGTGGAGTTCACGGCAGCAGCAGCATGAGGTCAGAGAGTGGCACAATGACACAGTGTGGATGTCACGGCACCAGCAACAGCAGCATGAGGTCATAGAGTGGCACAATGACAGAGTGTGGAGGTGGGTGGCAATACCAGTCCCTGGTAAGATGGTGGAGGCAGATGGGGAAACGGCAGCAGATGTGTGGCATCAGGGGGGTGGCGGCATCAGAATAGTGCTGAGGGAGGTAGTTTGAACCCAGACTCATTTCTCCAGTTTGAGTGAGCGTCATGGCTGATGTAGTCTGACGCCTAAGGCATTGGTGTGGGGGAAATCCTGGCCGTCCACGCCTGATTCATCTTGACAAAGGTCAGTCATTCCACATTTCCGTGGACAAACGGTTTCTCCTTGGGGTAACGTTGGCCCCCGCCGCACTGAACACCCGCTCTGAGCCCACACTACTGGCCGGGCAGGACAGCTTCTCCACTGCAAACTCGGCAAGTTGCGGCCACACATCCAGTTTGGCTGCCCGTAGTCCCAGCGGGTCTTCTAACTCCGGTGGCAGAGTGCTGTCCAAGTAGGCCACCAACTGTTGGTTCAGGGACTGCTCGGTCCTGCTGCTGCTGCTGGCGACTGCCCTCCAACACTAGCGGGTGACGGAAGTGCTCACTGATCCAACTTGGTTTGCTGGATGGAGCTGGTATGCTCCTACCCCCCACCTTCACCAGCACCGCGCCATTTTACGTGAGGCGAAGAACCCCCGGGTCAGCCCTTCAGAGGGGGGACGATGCCGCACTAGGCAGCGCCCAAATGCTACGGAGGATTTCCCTATTATTTTGGGTTTTTCCTCCCTCTCAGCAGCTGGGAAAAAGGACCCCAATTTTTGGACCCGGGGCGAGGGTCCAATGGGGGGAGGCCAGAAGTCCCCCTCTGCGGTGGGGACTACTGGCTGTCACTAGCCAGGCAAATCAGAATGCTGCGGGCCATTTTCACAAGTGATTCGGGGACTCCCTGCCACCTTTACCCTGTTAGCCACGGTGCTTTCAGGCATCTGCCTCGTCTTCCCCCCCCCCCCCTCTCCATCTTTCCCCCCTCCATTGCCGCTCCTCCTTTTTCACCCGGGTAGAAAAAACCATCATTTACCAACAAAGCTTCTGTCCAAAAGTCCCTTCCCAGTTTTACCCCACCGGGCTCATGTGGCCACGGATGAGTCGCCCCGTTCCTTTCCCCCGCCCCGACAATTTTTCGATCTGTTTCCAGGGAAAGAAGCGTGGGAAAGAGTTATTATCTTGTCCTGGCGACTGACAAAAAAACGTCACCTCTGAATGGCCTCCAAAAGGCAGGGTCCCATGGCTGCCATTGGCCCACCCCAAAAAATTAACAGGGGGGTACTCCCGCCGCCTGGTCTCAAAAAAACGTTAAGGGCCTTTCCGTTTATCAGTCTCCAACATGGCAGGCTGGAATTCCAAGGGGGGAAACATCGCATATCAAGGGGGTATTGGGGGGGGCCGTTTTGCCCCCGCAACTCGAGGAGGGTGCCCGGCTTTGTAGGGGGGGGGAAAAAGCAAGCACAGTTTCGGCCATTTTTTTC
>JAODAL010022859.1:0-63846 GCA_025379985.1 Phyllomedusa bahiana | reverse complement strand
GGGGGGGGTTTTTTGGGGCACGGTTTGGGGCGAGGTTTGCACCCATAACAATTTTAAAGCAGGACAAAACCCCGCACCAACCCGCCGAAAAGCATGGAAAAAAACCACCCCGGGACACCACGCGAAACCGCTGGAAAAGAATTTGACGGGGGCGATTCCCAAACGCGCGTCAACCGCACCCAAAACCCCCTTGTGTAAATAGCAACGCGGTTTCCCATAGGAAAACCCATGTAAGAACTGGGGGGTTTGGGGCACGATTTGGACGAGGTTTTGGCCGCGGCAACCACGCCGAAACCTGTGGCCATATCCGCCGTGTGAACAGGGCCTTACTCTCACACTTATTGCGTAGTGATAAAGTGCAGAATACATTACCATTGGCCTTATCTTCCCTCAAATCTAAGCAAACCTGAAAAGGTTCGAAGGTTTTGGTGCTTTAAAAGCTGCAGTAGTTTTGGGGGAATGATTACCTGCTGTTAATTCTTTCATTTATGGCTTCTTTGATCAATGACTGCAGTTTTCCTGCATTACCTACAGTAGTCTGAAGGCTTCCCAGTTTTTCCTGAGGCTTCACTGCTTCTGTGTTGCCAATGCTACACACTAGCTCACAGGTGTCAACTGCGGCCTCCCGTTGTTGGGAAAAAACTACAACCCCCCAATCGCCCATATTACAGATTATACAAATCATGATGGGGATTGAATTTTCCCAACAGTGGAGGGTCACAGTTTGACACCCCTCACTAGCTCAATCATTCGGGAAAGGGGCTTTTTGTTGTGTATAAGTGAGCATTTGGGAGGACAGTATGAAAACTGCTAGGTGTATACTTTCTTTGTTGCCCATAGCAACCAATCAAGACCCCTTTAATTTTTTTCAGGCATTATATGAAAGGAGAACTCTGATTGTTTTTGTGGGGGCAACAAAGACAGTCTTGGGGCTGTCCCCAAAGGCAAGGGGTTTCTGGTTTTTTTGTTTTTTCAGTTTTTTTCAATCCCACAAAAACCTTCCCCCAAGACTTTAATAGAAAATCCGTGCAGTAGTCCCCATGACGGAAAATTTTTGCCCGGGGCGGTTTTAAACACCCCGGGGGCGAAAAAAATTAGAACATGTTTTTTTCTTCCTTCTGGTTTTCAGACTGAACAGTGGATGCAAAGGGGGGAATAAATTCGCAAAAAATGCGGACAAAACCGCCCCTTTTGTGCCCAAAAAATACTGAATCCGGGGCGGGAAAAAAAACCATATTTTGGTTTTGCCATGTAAAAAAGCACCCTACTGCTAGACCTTTTATACTAAGGCCCCTTTTTTTTCACATATCATTATGCATGACCGTGGTACCTTCAGGGGGGGCAAAACATTTTTTGTTGGGTTATTTTACGTCTCCCAGGGGGGGCTGAAATCTTAGAGGGAGATCCCCCCCTGAACCTTAAGGCACTTCACGTAAACATCTAACAGGTGAAGGGGTTGGCACAAGCTATATTGCAGAGCCAATAGCTTACACAAAAAAGGGCACCTTTATTGTATAAAATCAATAAAAAAAAAATTTCCCAGCAATACTTGCAGAGATATAAAGTTTTTGTACATTGCCCCAAAAGACTTCACAAATTTTTCCATGCTTGCTGGATTTTTTGTTTTTGACAGGGCCCGGTGCACACACCTGTGAAATAATTTAGAAGGATTGAGAGGTTTTTGGTTACACTTTGGGGACGGGCCAATTTTCAGAATCAGTCCCCCCCTTTCCTTTGGGTACTCCAAAAAACCCGGGTATGGGGCGTTTTCATTGAAGTGGGTTTTTTTTTAACAGTTTTTTTTAATATTTTTAAAGGTAAAAAAGGTCAGTTAAAACACCAAAAAAAAGTAAAATTTTCCCTTAAAAATTTAAAAGTGTCAAATGAGACAAGCCCTTTTAAAAGAAAACCCTTTTCACTGGGTTTAAATTGCCCCCCTTGCTGAGGCCCAGCACAACTAGTGCCCAACCCTTTCTGTTTCCAGCGTTTGGCCCCTTATTCAAAAGTTCCGGGATTTTTTCGTGTATTTAATGCTCAAATTGCAAATTTTTTATCAGAAGAGTCATTCAAAGAGTCAGTTTTTTTTCCCCCCAAAACCCCGTCCACCTGAGGGGTAGCCCCGCCCCCCTCAACTGATAAACCTATTAATTTTTTTAAAAACCCTTTTTTCCCCGAAAGTAAACACCCCCCGATAGTAAGGCGAGCGGGTCTTAGGGAGGTCCCTAAAGTAAACGAAACCCCGAAAAAAGACGTAGCGGGGGGCCTAATTACGTTTACTGCCCTGGGCCCGGGGGAGCGCCAAAAGGGAGGGCCCGGAGCAGCCGAGGAGGCGGCGCGGGAGACGGGGCAGCGAGGAGGCGGCGCGGGAGACGGGGCAGCGAGGAGGCGGCGCGGGAGACGGGGCAGCGAGGAGGCGGCGCGGGAGACGGTGCATCGAGTGAGGCGGCGCGGGAGACGGGCAGCGAGGGAGGCGGCGCGGCGACGGGGCAGCGAGGAGAGCGGCGTCGGGAACGGGCAGCGGGACCAGTAAGTGTTTTTTCTGCCTAACAAGCCTGCCCATACCTGCCTACACATGGCCCTATACCTCCCTATAGATCTACCCCGAAAGTATGACATACCTGCCTCATCAGGCCTATAACCTACCTACAGCGGCCCTCTACCTGCCTACCGCCGGCCCTATACCCGCCCTATATTAAGACATACCCGAAAGTAAGACATACTGGGACTTTTGGGGGTAAAAATAATGTAAGCACCCTTCTGTCATAACTACGAGGAACTCGGAAGGTAAGAAATGTGGGAATGTCAGTGGGCGGGGCTAGCCTTTGGGTGGGCGGGGCTAACACCTCTCCAAGAATAATCTTTGAGGGTTAAATTGCTCTAAGCACCAGCATCATATATAGTATAAGGTAACTCAGCACTGGAAACAGCAGGTATGACACTAGCATGTAAGTCCTCAGCAAGGGGCGCATAACCTAGTGACAGGTACCCCCTTTAAACATGGATCCAGTGTATCTAACATAAGATATTTTTATGGTATATAGAGTGGAAATGCCATGATAGTGACAGAAATAAATACACCTTTAAACAAATCCATAGATTGTATATAACGAAAAAAAAATAGTTTTGTACATGATTGCTTATTTAGGTTTCTTAAAATATCATATAAGACCCTACAGTGGCAGCCATACCGTGCCCACCATAATATTGCCAGCTGTACAGTGCCCACTATATCGGTGCTAGCCATACAGTGTTCCCCATAACAGTGCCAGCCATGCAGTGCTCTCCATAACTGTGCCCACCATTGCAGTGCCAGACATACAGTTCCTTCCGTAACGATCATAGTTACATTGTTCGGTTGAAAAAAAGATCTATGTCCATCAAGTTCAGCCAAGGGTGGGAAAAAATGTGGATGAAGGGAGGGGAAAACAAAGTTTTTTTTAAAATTTGTTTTTCCCCTACTGATGAAGACCTTGGAACCCATAAGGCAGGAACCAATCTGCCCAAAAGGAACATTTCATTCCTGATCCCAAAGTTGCCATCAGATTGGATCCATAATATTATTTAGCAGTAAGTGGTTATCTAAGCCTTTCTTGAAATCTTCAACTGTTTCTGCTGTGACCAGCTCCTCAGGCAGGCTATTCCACAAATTCACAGTTCTCATGAAAAGAAGACTTTTCTATTCTGGAGATTGAATCTTTTTTTTTTTTTTTTTTTGTACAGATGAAGCGAATGTCCTTTTGTCTTTTGTGGGGTTTTACATTAAATAGCTTTTCCCAATACTTTTTGTAGGGATCATTTATGTAAATATAGAAATTAATCATGTCTCCCCGGCGCATAAGTTTAATTCTTTTAACCTCTCATCATACCTAAAATGTTCTGTTCCTTTTATTAGTTTGGTTGCTCGTCTTTGTACTTTTTCTACCCATTACTCCTTTTCTAAATTGGGACCCCAAAACGAATACATTTTCCCAAAGTGAGGCTGCACCAAATGCTTACATAGTGGTAATATTAGCTTACCAGTCCCGCAATTGAAGCAGCTGTCAAAAATAAAATTGTATTTTTCTAAAATAAGAAAAAGAAAAAGCCAATAGTGGGGGGGCGGGACAGATTATCCCTGGGGACCGCATGTTGTGCACCATGGGGTTAGGATACACTACTTATCAAGTGAACATTGAGATCTTGAAGTTAATGTGCTTGAAGGGTAAGGATGTGAATGACTTTGACAAGGGCCAAGTTTTGATGACTAAAAGACTACTGGTTCAGAGAATCTCCAAACTGGCATCCCTTGTAGGATTTTCCCAGTATACTTTGGTTAGCACCAAACAAAAGTGGTTCAAGGACAAATGCTGAACCAGTGAAAGGGTCATGAATGACCAAAAACCCCTTCCCACCATAGACTTTTTTTTGGGGGGGAAGGGGTTTTTTTTTTTAGTGTTTTTTTTTTTTTTTTTTTTTTTCTTCCCGTTTTTCAAAGTGCACCTATGGGTAAATCATGTATATTGAAAGTTTACTTTTAGGGCCTTCACACCTGTTTTTTCACGATTTCAGCCGACTGCGCGCCTATTTGCGCGCAGTACGGCTCAAATAGTTTTTGTCATTCGGTAACCTATTTCTCATGAGCACTATGGGTTCCGTCTCCCCCCCCGTCGGGCAAATACCTGGCGGGGGGAAAGTGAATGTCAATTTTTATGGCTTTACCGCCATAGAAAGTATGTTATGGGGGCCGGTGAGCTCATTAGATACATGGTGGGGACTTAATATTGTGGTAGGTGTCGGCTCTAACTAACAGCCAGCATCTGCCAGGTATGGAGTGCACACAGAGGGTGAGCCTGTTCCATATACCCTTACCAAAAATTATGCCAAATGTACGTAAAAGTCAGTAAGGGGGAATAGAAACCCCCATGGGGAATAAAAAGGGAAAACTGTTCCATCATACCAAAAAACACTACAAAATACAAATTGCTAAAAGAGTTACTCCTGGCTATGATCGAAAGGTGTCAGAAAATACAGTGCACCACAGCTTGCGTCAGGGTCTCCATACTGACCCCGGCACACCAAGAAAAGCAGCTAGCGTGTAGCAGTGAAAGATAATTTGGTCTGATACGGTTCGTCTTCTTTTACATAAAGTGGACAGGTACGTTTGTATGCATTGCCTACCTAGAGAAGAGACGGCACCAGGATACACTATGGGAAGAAGGCAAATGAGTGAAGATGGCGTGATTCTCTGGGCACTGTTCTCCTGGGAAAGCTTGGTCATGGCCTTCATATGGATGCTACTTTTGATATGTACGATCTACCTAAAATGCAGAAATAGTTCAGGAACATGGCAAAGATTTTGAGGTGTTGACTTTGGCCTCCAAATTCTCCAGCTCTCATTGTGACCGAGCATCTGTGGGATGTGCTGGAAAAACAAGTCGGGTCCTTGAAGGCTGCACCTCAGAATTTACAGGATGTAAAAGATCTCTTTAGTGCTAGACACCACATGATGCCTTTTAGGCTCCATCCCCACGGCAAGGGACAACTACCGGTCGGTTTATCTGACCGGTATTTGTCCTGTTTTAGGGCTGTGCACACGGCCGCGGGGGGAACTGCATTTCTCCGCGATGAGAGGAGAAAAGCCCTCCCCCCTTCACATTGGCTTGTACAGCACAATGTTTTTCGGACGGACTGCGGTTTGAAAACCCGTGCAGTGGGGACTGCTGCACAGGTTTTCCATAGAGCCCCATTGTGCTAATTTTTGGCCGGTTTTTATGGCGGTCTGCAAAACCGCAAACCGCCTGAAGAACCAGCCGAAAACCCGTGCCGTGGGGACATGCCCTTATAGGTTTCGGCCAATAAATATATGGGAATAGTTTTATTATAATATGTTTGAAAAGTAAATTGGTACCTTGGTATAAGTCATTAATCCATTCCAGATGCTTGGATTGATACTTTTCCCATAGGAAATAATGCGAAAACAATCTGTTCTTATAATAAACAATATGATTATTGTGTATCATGCACAATACTACTCATGTTCTCCAAAGGAAGCCTGGATGAAGCTGTAATAGCGGGGAGTATGAGCTGTACTCGGCCGCAAGGTGACTGTGTTATAGCAGAACTAGATCAACGTATCTCTGCAGAGGGATGAAGATGGCGGGCCTGTCGGAAGGTAAGTGAGAGAGGTATACCAGAGTCCCGAACTACCTCATACACAATGTTGCATACTCAGAAGGAGCCGGCTACCGTGCAGTTTGGTCACCAAGTAAGCCAGGGCAGCAGATGAGAGTATCGGGTGTGAAGATGCAGGGAGACAGCGGGTATGGCACTTATAGACCAATAGTGCTTGATAATAGAAGCCACATGGAGTGTCTCTGTGCGACCAAAGCAGCGCTCACCTCCGGAAGCAACAAGTTGCTAAATCCTCCCTTGAGATAACCGGCTGAAAGTTGTGCAGAGCTCCTCTGTTCTGCCTCTGCTGTCATACAGACCTGGAGTCTTATTGCAAACAAATGTTGTATACCTAATACAATTTGTACCAAACGGGGATTATAACGAGTTGGACTTATACTGAGGTACCACTGTATATTAAAAATGATACTTTGAGAACATAGCTTATTTTTACCACCTGGACAACTGCATTTACACTGGGTGCGCCAATGCAATACTTGTACACATATATTATCTCAGTTCTGCAGATCAAGTCTTTTACTTGCAATCTGATCATTGACTTCACAGCCTCCATTCATAGTTTTCTACTTCTCTTTGTATAAAAGCTTTTAGGTCAAGACAAATGATTTTCTACCGGTATAACTTGTCATTTATGCATATTCTGGGCTTAGGGGTCCAAGTGACTCCTATCTGTGATAGGCAGCTACATTCATACACAGGCTGACAATCACAGAGTTGGGATTCACTGGACCCCTAAAGCTACAATAGGCAGAGATTTAAATAAATGACTGCAGCGACTCTTTTGGACTCCAGACTACAAACCGCACTAAATAGGGCAGTCGCATGCAATAATTATACAGAGCGTGTATTGACTAAAAAACTACAATGACTCATTGTTAGTTAAGTGGATGGACAGAAGGGCAGGTGATGGCAAGAACACAGGTAGTTAAGTTCAAGCAAGACGGTATTGATTATTGACCCTAAAGGGCCATTCACACGGCTTATTTTGGGCACGGATTGGAGCCATTGCGCGCCGTACTGCGCTGCAATACGGCTGGAATCCGTCCCAGCCATTACGGTAATCCACAGTTCTCATAGAGAACTATGGATTCTGTCTCTCCTCCCCGCTCGGCGGATCCGCCAGGCAGGGAGAAAGTGACATGTTCATTATCCCGGCGGGATACGCGCCGTGGATAATGAAAGTCTATGGGGCCGGCGGGCAGCGCCCCCGCCCCTTATTCAAGCCGTATTGCAGGCGGAATCCGTCCCGCAATTACGGCTTGAATAAGCCGCGTGAACCGGCCCTAAGAGCTTACTGTTTCTTAATCTTCTCCTAAACCTTTCCTTGATATGTAATCTCGAATCTAAAACCCCACTGAACCTATTTTATTCTTCAAACAAACCCTGAAGATGTCCCTAAGCTACAATTTATCCTGACACAGAAAGGCACTGTAGGACCTACAGACTCTTCAAGCAGAGCAGAAACCTATAAAAGCATGTAACTGGGATTCTCAAAGACTATAACAAGTTTAGACCCCACAAAGCTAGGCCGGAGAAGAAGCAATTAGAACTCTAAAACTGAATGCAAACACTTAGGGCCACATGTATGAAAACTGTCTAGGTGTAATACGGTCTTTGTTGCCCATAGCAAACAATCAGCGCTCCATTTTCATATAGTGCTCTGTAAAAATGAAAAGGGCGCTCTAATTGGGTGTTATGGGCAACAAAGAAAGCCTTAGGGCCTGTTCACACGGAGTTTCGACTCCGTATTAACATGCGCTTTTTAGATGCGTCTCGGGGAGCGACAGGGCGGACCCAGAGACGCATCTAACAATTAGCAGTGTGTTTAAGGTAATGTTTACACAGCTTATTTTGGGACGGATTTCAGCCCGTAATTTGTGCCGTACTGCGCAAATTACGGGTTGAAATCCGTCCCAGTAATTAAGGTAATCCCCAGTTCCGCTTGCAAAATACAGCGAGCGGGCAGAAAGTGACATGTCAATTATTCACTGTGGTATACGCGTCTTGGATAATGAATGTCTATGGGGCTGACGCTGCCGAGCACACGGCGTAATTATGGGCGAAATCCGTCCCGCAATTACGCCGTGAATAAGCCGTGTGAACTCTGCCTAACACTGCCGGCAACGAGGAACACGCAGCACCATTTACACCAGAGAACGCCGCTGCGTGTTTGCCCTGCGTCTGTCGGGTCCATCTTGCGGATGCGATCAAAGAATTGACATGCAATTCTTTGATCAGGTCCACAAAGCGGACCCGACAGACCAGGCAAACACGCAGCAGCGATCTCTCTCCTCTCGTGTGAACGCCGCTGGTTTCCTCGTTGCCGGCAGTGTTAAACACACTGCTAATTGTTAGATGCGTCTCTGGGTCCGTTCTGTCGGTCCCCGAGACGCATCTAAAAAGCGGATGTTAATACGGAGCCAAAACTCCGTGTGAACAAGCCCTTAGGCCTAGAAAGTTTTCATACATGTCCCCCTTATATTATTAGCTAAACACTCAAGACAGAACAATCTCTCAAAAAGTACTATAATCCATACCAGGTTCCCTCCTTTAGCAAGCTGTATTGAAAAGCTAGCAATTATCCGATCCTTTCTAACGAGTTAAAATTTGTGTTACATGGTTTGCTGACCTGCGTATGATCCCAGACGCAAAAGAACAAATAAATCGCACCCCCAAAACTTGGTTTGGTCATGTCATGTCCAGAACAACTGGATTAAAACAGGATTAACAACTCGTATGTGTCCAGAACTGGTACCACTAAAAACTACACTTTAACCGGCAAAAAAACAGTTAAGATCCATAAATGGGGAAAAAAACATGGCAAATATAAAAAGAGAATATTTGTTTGTTTTGTTCTTTTTTTCTCACAAGTATTAGAACATCCAACTCTACATCTCTGGCTCAGATCACTCTCTACTCTCCCAAATCCTAGACTGTCTATTGTCCATATCCTCCTCCTTAAAAGGGGTTTGTCCCCTACAATGATTGGTTTTAATTTAAAGATCTTTAAAAAAAAACAGCTTTGAATATATGTTCATTACAAATGTCCTAATGATTTTGGCTACCCCGTTTGTATTACTCATCAGCCCCCAAAAATCTCTATGCACCCGCCTGTTGACCTTACTTACTGGCTGTCACAAATGACTCACCCTTTGAAGACAGGTGGGCAGAGACCCCCTCCCGCACAAAATGTTTCTGGAGGGGGGAGGACTTGGCGCTGTGCCCTTACTGCCTGAAAAAACCCGTGTGTGCCTGCTTCCTCCTGCTCTCTACACAGTAGATTGAAAAATGACCCTGTCTGTTACTAAAATCATGATGTTCTTTGGGAAACGTGACTATACTAATACAAAATAAAATCGGCATGTGAATACTTTATCCTCTTATTATGAGACATCCTGGTATAGTAACATTCCCTTTTTGCGGAGATTGGGATTTGTAAGTAAGCAGGGATATGGGAACAAAAATGCACCCTCCTGTTTTTTTTGCAAAAACCACTTCACATTCCTCCTACACTCAAAATCAGCCCTCCCCTGAAAACCTGGCGGCACACACAGGGTGAACTCTGAGAGCAAACCCCCCCCCCCCCCCCCCCCCCTGTAAGAAGTTACATAGCTCCTTGTCAGGGGAGGGGGGAAGAGGGAGCAGAAGAGCAGCCCAAAAAGCACGCCCCCAGTTCAACTTACCACTCACGACAGGCTGAAAGCTCGTAATGAGACAACTCCTTTAAGCTAAACAAGGAGAAAACTGACTCTATCCCCACTCTAGTCCCACTCTATCCCCCCAACTGATCTGTTGATCAAAGTCAAAGAGGTCTACTCTTTACGGGCCCCTAATCTGCTACTCCTCCCCCTGTCCTTCCCCCCTGCACATCCAAGCTCCCACCTCGCCCCGCTGCCCCACCCCGAAAAATATTTCAAAATCCCCTCAATCTTTAATTCTGAACTAAAAAATGGCTCCTCCTTTGTCATCTTCCGCCTAGACTATTGCAACATCGTTCCCTGCAGCCTCCCATCTAGCACTCTTGCTACCCTTCAAACCATCCTCTACTCTGCTGCCCGTCTGTTCTACCTCAATCCTCGCGCCTCCTCTGCCAATCCCTTCAGTTTCTACCCACTGCCCAGCGAATAATTCACATTTCTAACCATGACCTACAAGGCTGTCCATAACGCACCTACCACCCCTCCCCCCCCCCCCCCACACACACCACAACATATACATCCCTGCCTTTCATCTCCAGATACCTCCCCTCACGCAATCTCGGATCCTCAAAAGACATTCTCCGCTATACCTGTATCAGCTCCTCTCACAGCCGTCTCCAAGACATCTCTTGTGCTTCCCCCATACTCTGGAACGCCTTACCCCAAGACATCAGACTACCTCCACCCCCCACAAGCTTCAAAAGCAACCTGAAAACCCATCTCTTCAGGATAGCCTATAACCTACGCTGCCACTACACTCCCCACCCACGTCTGCCCCTCACCTTGTGTCTTTTTCCTCCTACCTTGTAGATGGAAAGCCCTTGTGAGTATTGTCCTTGCTCCATCTGTATCAGTTGTTAGTCACTTAGGCTATGTCTACACTGCAGTGGACAAAAAACGACCTGAAAACGAATTACTAAAAACGTTCATGAAACTGAGTTTTCTGTCCACTGCCTGTCAAAAGCAGCTGAAAAAACGGCCGTTTTTTTGAAGCGTCGTTGCTCTGCTTTTTAATGTATGCACAAATTAAGCCATTGAATGTAAACTACACCCTACAGGCGGAGTTAACATGTTAAGTAGTCACTTCCTTTAGATCACTGCAGCCCTTTTGAGCACATTGTCCTTTGTGTGCTGCTGCGTGCAACTACTTTATTAAATTTTGCACCAGATTCTTGCACCAAAATCCACAAAAACCCACATTATCTTTCCATATAGCAAGATAACTGTATTAGCATCAAAATCTGTAACGAAAAGGACTTTAGCGCCAAAATCCCAAAAACGCATTATTGCGCCAAATTCCGTAAAAAAATATTTTTAGCGTCAGAAGCGTGATCAGTTTATTAGCACCAAAATTTTTAAAGATATTGATCTTAGCCACCAAATCCATCAAAAAACGGATTCTGGCGCCGAAATCCGTAAAAAATTTATTTCCGTCAAAGCTAGATCACTTTATTAGCGCAAAAATCTGTAAAGATACGGATTTTAGCCCCAAAAGCCAAAAAACGGATTCTTGCGCCAAAATCCCATAAAAAAACTTATTTTTGGCGTCAGAAGCGAGATAACGTTATTAGCGCAAAATCTATAAAAAAAAAATGATTTTAGTGTCAAAAAGTGTAAAAAAAAAAAAATATATATTTTTTGCGCCAAAATCCGTAAAAAACTAATTTTTGCCGTCAGAAGCGAGATAACGTTATTAGCGCCAAATCCGAAAACTAATTTTTGCCGTCAGAAGCGAGATAACGTTATTAGCGCCAAAATCTGTAAAAAAAAAAAAAAAATATTTTAGTGCCAAAAAACGTAAAAAATGGATTCTGGCGCCAAAATCCGTAAAAACCGTATTCTGCCGCCAAAATCCGTTAACGCATTTTCAGCATCAGTAGCAAGATAACTTTATTAGCGCCAAAATATGTTTAGAAAAGGATTTTAGCATCAAAATCTGTAAAAAAAAAAAAAAAAAAAAAACGGATTCTGATGCCAAAATCTGTAAATAAAAAAAAAAACAAAAAAAAAAAATTATTTATAGCAAAAAAAATATGAATTGCTCAAAAATAGTTAGTGGCCAAAGCATGATCATTTTATTACAAAAGGTACAAAAAAGGACTCATCAGACACTTGTATGCAAATTTGATAAGATAAAACCTTTGTTACACCCACTATAGGTGGGACTTGGGTCTCCTGGGAGGGTTTTCATTGAAAAATCGCGGCAAAAAACGCGCCAAAAGACGTCCGGCGCTTTACATAGACTCCTGTAGTAAATTTTCTGCCCTGTTCTGCCGTTTTTTAGAGCATGTTGCAAAATACAACCAGCAAAAAAAAACGAGCAGAAAAAAGCTCAGTGTAGACAGCAGGACGTTTTTACAATAGAAGCCTATGGGAGATGATTACAGTCGTTTTTCCAGCGTTTTTAGAAAACGAAAAATGCTGAAAAAAACGGACGTTTTTCTGTGCAGTGTAGACATAGCCTTACTGTTGCCGCTGTACTTTGACCTATGTTTTGTATGTACCTGCCCCCCTTTCGAATGTACAGCACCCTGGAATCAATGGTGCCTTAAGATAATCATGATAACATTATGAAAACTCTACACATTTGATATCCCTGGTATTGTACCGAACTGCAGAATACAATACCATGTCATTTATACCTAATAGTGACGTTAAAAAAACAATGAAACCACCACCAAACTGCCACAATTTAGGTTTCATTCCACCTGCCACCCCACATCGAATTTTTAGGTGGTACATTATCTGGTATGGTCGTATACATCTTTTTTAGTCCTCACGTCACTGTAAACAGAAAAATAAAAATATTGTGTCTCCTGGAAGATGGGGAGGAAAAAACAAACGTGATAGAACAGAATATGCTTCGGTGAGAAGGTATTAAATCGAAACCTATGTGGTAGCTTGTAGGGTGCGGATTCTGTACAAATTAAGTGGCATGGTGGAAAACGGGACACAGATTAGTCCCAGTGGAGGGGGCTGATTCCTGTCCTGACTTGTGGCAAATTTCACAGCACAAATACTAAAATCCCTTTCAGAAATTTGCACGGATTTAGAACGCAGATACGTAATGGATTGTTTAATATGGAAAAATCTGCAGTGTGAACATCAGCATCCCCTTATGTTTATAAACTACAGTATATTGGTACTTAAAGCTTCAGTGAGAAAACGTCACATCCTGAATATGCTGCCACTATACTAGTTGCTGAGCTGCAAACTGGCAATATGCAGGTATTACGGGGATGCCATGTCAAAGCCAAATTACACCCCTCACCAGTTATAGGCTTCTCTCAGTTTGCATTTCATCCTTTTATTGGCAATTAATAGATTCCCTGCCATCCAAGTTCTACACTCACTAAAGTTTAGAACCACAGACAAACAACCATACTTGCAGTACACTGGCAGGACCAGAAAAGATTCCCAGCAAGAGACAATAAGGGCGCATTCACACGGCACAGGACAAACCGGCCGGTATTTGTCCTGTTTTGCGCCCGTCCCCACGGCCGCGGGGGGGACGGCTTTTCTCCACGATGAGCGGAGAGCAGCCCTCCTCCCTCCCATTGAGCAGCACATCTTCCGGACGGAAGATAGTGCATGTTCAATGTTTTGCCGGCGACAAAACCGCCGGGCGGAGATCCCGTGCAGTGGGGACTGCTGCACGGGTTTTCCATAGAGCACAATTTTGCTCATTTTCGGCCGGTTTTTCAGGCGGTCTGAAAAACCGCAAACTGGCCGAAAACCCGTGCCGTGGGGACAGGGCCTAAGGGTCTAGTCACACAGCTGATTTTGACGCTGTTTTCAGCACGTTTTCACTCTGAAAACAGTGTCCATAATGTCCCCAGTTTATTTTCATTGATTAAAGCAGCATTGTAATTCACATATGACAAGTTTTTTACGCATGTATTAGGGGCTTCTTTGTACGTTGTTTGAGTGCTGAAAAAGAAGTGGCATATCAATTCTTAACTCCTTAACAACCAACCACCGTCTTTTGGCGTCAGCCGGTGCGGGTCGTTCGTCTGCAGCAACGTCTTTTGGAGTCGCTGCAGACATCGGAGTTTGCGGCTCCAGGCGCCGCAGCAGCGCTGGGTACGGGGCTGTACTACACAGCCCTGTTCCCAGCTCAGCTCCTGCAAGCTCCGGGGAGCAGGGGAAAACCTCTGCTCCCCAGTGCTTTAACCCTTTGCTTGTGCTGCAATCAAAGGGTTTCCCTGCTCTATCGGTTGATCGGGACTCCCGGTGATCCGACAGAACACGGGGAACGGCTATACAGTCATCCCCGGGGACCTAGAGTAGCCCTAGGGCTGTCTGTGTAATAAGCCAGCGATCAGGGCAGACTGTGAGCTGCCCTGATCACTACATGTGTCAGACTGACACAGATTACAATGTATTAGCATATATGAATATGCGAATACATTACTAAGTGTAAAAAAAAAAGTTCTCCCTTCATGGGATTTAAAAAAAAAAAAAAAAAGTAAACATAAAAAGTGTAACAAAAACAAAAATAACATAAAAATAAATAATTGTACATACGTTACACACACACAAAAACTGCACATATTATCCATACAACCGTAGTAACCTGTAGAATTACTCTAACAAGTTAAGTGTGAAATGTGAATGGTGTAAATAAAAAATTAAACTAAAATATATATTTTTTTAAATTTAAAGTGAACTTAAACTATTCTCCCATAATGTACTACTCGTGTCAAATACTAGGCAAAGGCAAATACTAGAAGGCAAAAACTAAAAAAAATGTTCTGGTCCTTAAGTACTTTTCAGGCCTTCGGCTTAAGGGGTTTAACGTGTTATCAACGCTGAAGATCCCCATAGGAATCAGTGGAGAGCTTCCAAACCTTGTCTAAAATTTCAGTGTATTTTTTGCGGTTTTTGCCCTGGCTCTTACTTTGTATGGATGTTTCAGAAAGAAAAGAGGGTTGAAAATCTCATCCAAAACCTCATCTGAAAAGGCGCTTCTGTGGCACTTTTCAGAAGAGGTTTTCAAGCTGAAAATTCAGTGTTGCATCGGCCCTGTGAAGATACTCTAAGGCCGTGTTCACACGGCTTATTCCCGACGGATTTGTGCGCCGTATTGAGCTCACAACTACGCTGTGAATAAGGGGCGCGACGGGGGCGGGGCCGGAGCGCGGCGGGGGCGCCGCTCCGGGCCACATAGACAATGCATGATCTACGGCGCATACGCGCCGTAAATAATGTGCATGTCACTTTCTCCCCCCCCGCGGCGGATTCGCCGAGCGGGGAGGAGCGACGGATTCCACTGTTCTCTATGAGAGCAGTGGATTACCGTAATTGCTGCCGCAGATTGGCGCCATACTGCAGCACAAATCCGGCGCGCAGTACGGCGCCAATCCGCGGCAAAATAAGCCGTGTGAACGAGGCCTAAAAGCTCCACGGCTACACGGGAGAGGTTGCACAGGTGCAGATTCCTGAAGAACAATCGCTCACACCCCTATAGATGAGGGGGGCAACTTCTGAGTACTTTACTTTACCTTGAATAAAAACCAGTTCAGACCAGTATAAAAAAAGCCACAGTACCGTATGGCGAAGACTGCTGAAGTGCAAAAATACTGAGGAACAACCACTCGCACACCCACTATTCATGAAGGGGATGATTGCTAATATTACAATCATACATAGATGAGCCTTAGGGTGCCAGTTATGAATGCGTGTGATGCACCATGCTGCCTGATAACCAGTTGATGACGCCTTTACTATTCGTGTAACCAAGTTGCTCAGCATATTTCAAGTGCCAACACAAAATGCTGGCCTTCCTTGCTTCCCAATATTACAGGGAAAACCTACACATTGAAAAAAATATCGAACATAGGGCCAAAGTACACAAGCTCGCAACCCCATCAAGGGGCTTTGTGGTCTTGTGAGTCTCTACACTAACTTTACTACCAATTTACAAAAAAATCATACAAAATGGGACTTTATTTACTTAAAATCACAAACTCGCAGCTGTATTCACAACTCCCTGGCTGGATAAAAGACTATTCCTAGGAGGAGGCTGTTCAAGCCTTCGTGCCACATGGGTTAAAGGGGTTTCATCGTTTGAAGTGTTCGTGCTCTTCAACTACTTCTAGGAGATTGAATTTGAAATCCAGGGGCGAGCCTCTCCACCAGGAGGTGTGTCTCTCCTCACTGAAGAGCTGTGACATCATCATTCTGTATTTGCAGGGGAAGATTGTCTGAACAGAACAGATCTGCAACCTCCTGCATGCTTCTCTTGTGTCTGCAAAGCCTTCAACTTCAGGCTCCACAAGCTCCTTGCTGTGCCATAACCAATTATACACACAGCCTGAACTGATGAAACACATGTGAGGAATGCACACCGCCCTCCCCTCTCATCCCCCTCTGTTAACAGTCAGGGGACTGTGTGACTGTGTATATGGAGAGAACACAGGACATAACACTGTGTTATATGAGGGATCTATGAGTTAAACAGTCAGTAATTCCCCAGATCATTCACCTTAGAGCTGGGGGATGAGTATAGAGCCAGCAGCCCTCTCACATAGCTGGTTTTACTTTCGGTTTTAACTGCTCAAAGGGGAGTAAACACAGATTGTGCAGGCAGCTAATCACAGGGGGCGTGTGAGGGAAAATTCCTGTCTGGGGCGTATCCCAACAGGCTGAATGAAATGTTAGCCAATCACAGTGCAGGGGGCGTGTCCAGGGAGGAATCTGTTGGGGGGGGGTCCTGACTACCCAATCACAGAAAAGGGGGCATGTTCCGACTAGAAGAAATAGAAAGCCGATGCACAGAAAAGCTCTTATCTACTATACTAAGTGACGTAGTTAATGCAACCCAATTACAAAAGTGCTTATTTTTACTGTTCCCATAATCTGAGATATGATCTTTGTAGTGAAAAACCCCTTTAAGTTGCAGAAGTAAGGATTCGTTATGAACAGTTGCTCACACACTTAGGTACCAAGCAATTACCTCCCTTATGGATACGTGCACATTGAACCAGTTCACATCAGTATGCAAAAAAGCCACAGTACTATACAGGGGAGATTGCTCAAGTGCAAAATTACTGATAACACTCGCACGCCTAGTATCCATGAGGAGGGTGATGGCTAGCATTACTATCATACATTGAAAAGACTTGCAGCAGGTGAAATAAGTGTTGAACATGTTACCAATTTTCTAAGTAAAAATATTTCTAAAGGTGTTATTGACATGAAATTCTCACCAGATCTGTGTAGCAACCCATCCAATCCACACAGGCAAAGAAATAAAACCATAGATGTCCATTGTCACAGTAATTTAGTTGTGGATCAGCAGGGTCACCGCGAGAGGTGGTGTAGATCATGCCAGGGAGTGGAGTTTAAAGAGCACCCCGGTATCCACCAGCGCCCGCTGCAAGGCTGAATGGACTTGGCTGCGGGGCACGCCTAGGTCGCTACCCCTGATGTGGCCGCTCAAGTGGTGACAACCGTGGTGACAGGTGTAGAAGTGAAGGAGTAGGCAGAGGTAGCGGGTCTCAGGCAGATGCAACAGATGACAGTAGAAGTGTAATAGGCAGGTAGGGGACTGGCCTGGTGGCAAGTACATCAGCAGGTGTCACAGGAACCAGGTGACAGCAAATAACATACAGGACAGCAACGCAGAGTTCAGGATCAATGAATGAACATCAACGAACTGAAGCAGAGCACAAGCAGGAAGTTCCTTAAAGGGGTTGTCTCACTACAAGGATTGCTTTTTATGTTAAAGATCTTGCAAAAACAAGTAATTTTTCAGTATGTCTCCAATAACAGCGTCCTACCTATTCCTAGATATCTCTTCTTGTTTGGGCTGCATCAGCTCGCTATAGAAACAGACCTGTTCAATCTCTCATGATAGACTGCCAATGTTCATAGCTGTAGCTACAGACCTGGTGTCCTCAGCAGCTTGTCACTGCAGGCCAGTAAAATCCAGTAAACACTGAATTCAAAAATGAAACTAAGAAAACAGGACTGAAGTCAGATGAATCGATGTAGACAACCTCTTTAATTCCCAGTGGTGGTGAACCATTGGCCAGGTAATTAGGTGCTGGCCCTTTTAATTTTAAAGGTCCGGTCGCGTATGTTCCTTGGGGAAGGGGTTGGGGGGTTTGTACGAGATATAAGCAGCAGTGGGACGTGGTGCAGGAGCATGGAAAGGTGAGTAGGTACTGGCAGGACATTCCGTATCGAGAGTGCTTCCGCTGTCTGGAGTGAAGACCATGACGCAAACCATGACAAAACCCGCCCCTTTAAGCCCTCTCTTCCTCCAGGCCTGCTGAATTCCCAGGGTGGGAAGTGGAGCAACGACATCCTTCTCGGTCTCTTAACAACTGACGCCGTTACTATTCGATTAAGCGTGTCGCCAACATATTCCAAGTGCTCAACAAGAAGTATTAGTTGATATTTTGGCCAAAGTACACAAGCTCGCAAGCCGCATCAAGGGTCCTTATTGTCTTGTGTGTCTCTACACTAGCCCTATTAGCAGTTTACAACCAAAAAAACACAGAAAAATGGGACATTATTTACTTAAAATCAGACACCGGGACATACTCGCAACACAATGACTGGACAACAGACTATTCCCGATAGGCAATAAAAGCCCTAGTGCTATTTGGGTGAAGTTGCACAGGTACAGATAATGATGAACCATCAGTCACAAACCTATACATGAGGTGGGGCATTTGCTTAGTACATAACTGCACTTTCTATAAGCACCAGTTCACACCAGTATGCAGCAAAGCACAGTACCATACAGGTGAGATCAAGTGAAAAAATACTGATAAACAAGCACTCGCATACCTACAGTACTATCCATGAGGGAGGTGACCGCTAGGATCACAATTGCACATAGATAAGGCTTATATGTGTTTACTGGTCGTGGACCATGCTGGTTTACAACTAATTGATGAGTGTGTTGCCCAGCATATACAGTGCCTTGCGAAAGTATTCGCCCCCCTTGAACCTTTCAACCTTTTGCCACATTTCTGGCTTCACACATAAAGATATAAAAAAATTTATTTTTTTTGTGAAGAATCAACAACAAGTGGGACACAATTGTGAAGTGGAACGAAATGTATTGGATATTTTAAACTTTTGTAAGAAATAAGAAACTGAAAGTGGGGCGTGCAATATTATTTGGCCCCTTTAAGTTAATACTTTGTAGCGTCACCTTTTGCTGCGATTACAACTGCAAGTCGCTGTCAGTTTTGCACATCGAGAGACTGAAATTCTTGCCCATTCTTCCTTGGCGCACAGCTAGAGCTCAGTGAGGTTGGATGGAGAGCGTTTGTGAACAGCTGGAGCTCAGTGAGGTTGGATGGAGACGTTTGTGAGCAGCTGGAGCTCAGTGAGGTTGGATGGAGAGCGTTTTGTGAGCAGCTGGAGCTCAGTGAGGTTGGATGGAGAGCGTTTGTGAGCAGCTGGAGCTCAGTGAGGTTGGATGGAGAGCGTTTGTGAACAGCTGGAGCTCAGTGAGGTTGGAATGAGAGCGTTTGTGAACAGCTGGAGCTCAGTGAGGTTGGATGGAGAGCGTTTGTGAACAGCTGGAGCTCAGTGAGGTTGGATGGAGAGCGTTTGTGAGCAGCTGGAGCTCAGTGAGGTTGGATGGAGAGCGTTTGTGAGCAGCTGGAGCTCAGTGAGGTTGGATGGAGAGCGTTTGTGAACAGCTGGAGCTCAGTGAGGTTGGATGGAGAGCGTTTGTGACCAGCTGGAGTCAGTGAGGTTGGAATGAAGAGCGTTTGTGAACAGCTGGGCTCAGTGAGGTTGGATGGAGAGCGTTTGTGAACAGCAGTTTTCAGCTCTTTCCACAGATTCTCGATTGGGATTCAGGCCTGGACTGTGACTTGGCCATTCTAACACCTGGATACGTTTATTTGTGAACCTTCCATTGTAGATTTTGCTTTATGTTTGGGATCATTGTCTTGTTGGAAGATAAATCTCCGTCCCAGTCTCAGGTCTTTTGCAGACTCCAACAGGTTTTCTTCCAGAATGGTCCCGTATTTGGCTCCATCCATCTTCCCTGTCCCTGCTGAAGAAAAGCAGGCCCAAACCATGATGCTGCCACCACCATGTGTGACAGTGGGGATGGTGTGTTCAGGGGGATGAGCTGTGTTGCTTTTACATCAAACATATCGTTTTGCATTGTGGCCAAAAAGTTGGATTTTGGTTTCATGTGACCAGAGCTCCTTCTTCCACATGTTTGGTGTCTCCCAGGTGGCTTGTGGCAAACTTTAAACCAGACTTTTTATGGATATCTTTGAGAAATGGCTTTCTGCTTGCCACACTTCCATAAATGCCAGATTTGTGCAGTGTACGACTGATTGTTGTCCTATGGACAGACTCTCCCACCTCAGCTGTAGATCTCTGCAGTTCACCCAGAGTGATCATTGGCCTCTTGGCTGCATCTCTGATCAGTCTTCTCCTTGTTTGAGATGAAAGTTTAGAGGGATGGCCAGTTCTTGGTAGATTTGCAGTGGTCTGATACTCCCTCCATTTCAATATGATCGCTTGCACAGTGCTCCTCGGGATGTTTAAAGTTTGGGAAATCTTTTTGTATCCAAACCCGGCTTTATACTTCTCCACAACAGTATCACTGACCTGCCTGGTGTGTTCTTTGGTCTTCATGATGCTCTCTGCGCTTTAAACAGAACCCTGAGACTATCACAGAGCAGGTGCATTTATACGGAGACTTGATTACACACAGGTGAATTATATTTATCATCATCAGTCATTTAGGACAACATTGGATCATTCAGAGATCCTCGCTGAACTTCTGGAGTGAGTTTGCTGTACTGAAAGTAAAGGGGCCAAATAATACTGCACGCCCCACTTTTCAGTTTTTGTTTTTTTGCAAAAGTTTAAAATATCCAATAAATTTCGTTCCACTTCACAATTGTGTCCCACTTGTTGATTCTTCACAAAAAAAATAAAATTTTATATCTTTATGTTTGAAGCCTGTGGCAAAAGGTTGTACATTTTCAAGGGGGCCGAATACTTTCGCAAGGCACAGTAACAAGTGCACAACACAAAATACTGACTTCAGCTTGTAGCAAGAGTAATTCTTGTATATTGGGACGTTGCCGGTATGTCAAATGCTGGCAAAGGAGATATTGCAGGTTGATTTAGAACATTATATGTAAGCTTGGATGCCTCTAAACATAGAGATAGTCAACCTTGAGCATGTTTATTCATAAAGGTAGTTCCAGGCATAGGTTGTAGCTGTTTGTTCTGTACCCGGGCATTCATTTGGCTTCTTGCCCCTCCGCTACATGCCATGAGTATGTGTGCATAAGATATCAGCTCGCAGTCTGTTTATGCTTAGTCTCCATTCTATTGCACTCCAGTGGGAGACACAGTCTGTCACTTTTAATAAGGACAGCTTCTGTTTGCAGCAATTCTGGCAGGTGTGTCATCTTTATGCCATCTGTTGTATGCATGCTCAAAGCCAGCAACCTCTTTGTATTTTAACACTGTACTATCTGAATGGCATGTTTTGTGCTCAACATTTTTTGTATGTTTACTTCACTATATCATTTTATTTTTATAGGTCATCGATGATTTCTTAAATTCCGAGTCCCCCGCCCAGCGGCTTTTGACTTCCAACTTTGTGAAGCAGCTGGCAGATGCACACCCTCATAGAGATCCAGTAGAAAATCTGAATGAATCGACTCCTCCAATCGTGAAATCAAGTCATTCCCAAGTCATTCCCATAATACAGAAAGATGGCTCCCTTAGTCCTGGAGGGTTGATGATGGCAGACACTTCTCCCGATTCAGCAGAGATAAGGCCTTCAACTTCACCACCATCATTTGCAGCATTTTATAGTGGCTCTAGCAGTCGGCAGCGCAGCAGTGGGCAAAAATGTTCTCGACGAAAACGAGACTTAGTACTGTCGGTGAGTTTATTGTTAGAATTTATTGTCTAAGGCTATGTTCACACGGCTTAAAATGGGACGTATTTCAGTCCGTAATTCAGTCCGTACTGCGCGAATTACGACTGAAATACGTCCCAGTCATTACAGTAATCCACAGCTCTCATAGAGAACTATGGATTACGTCTCCTCTCCCCGCTCGGGGAATACGCCGCGGGGGGAGATAAGTGACATGTGAATTACTAGCGGCGTATACGCGCCGCTAGTAATGATAGTCTATGGGCCGGCGAGGTGCCGGCCCCCCGCTCCTGTCCCCGTCCACACCGCGTAATTGCGGGGCGTAATTACGCCCCGCAAATAAGCCGTGTGAACATAGCCTCTGAGTGTAACAAATGAGACCAACCCCATAAACAACCATAATCATCCACCACTCCCATTTAGCTCTGGTCTAATACACCAACATAAACAGATACACACCGTCAACCCACATTATTATGCCCATACCGGTAATCGCAGTATGCAGCACAGACAGCAGATAGACTGGGAGTCACTCAATAAGATCCTGGTAAGTTGTCACAGGTATCTGGATCTGACTGCATCCCACAGCTGCTAGAGGGTCCATAGAGGGAACACTATTGGTCACACAGATGCTAAATTGGGTTCAAACCTGGGGAACTTGGTGGCCAGGGCAGTGCTTAGTAGTCTTGCTCATGCTCTTCCAACGGACATTTCTAGCTGTGTGACAAGTCGCATTGGAAGATTCCATCTGCCCCAGAGAAGACAATCTGCATGTATGAGTGCACAGGATCTGCAAGAATGGATTCATACTCAAATCAGTTTAGAATGCCTTCCACATTTGATTGTGCCTAGAGAATGCCATAAAAACATTCTCCAGACCATACTACTGCCACCACCAGCTTGTGTTTTTCCAGCAGTAGTTGCAGGATGTTTTCTCTGATGTTTTTCCCCCGACATGCCAAAATCCATTTATTTGATAACGCACAAAACTTGATTTAAAGGGGTTTTCTCATTTTAAAGATCATAGTTCAACAGGTGGGGACGAATAATCTAAGCTTGTAGGCCCTTGGTTACCATAAGGAAAGTGCTATGTTTTGAGAGAATGGGACGTTTGTTTAATCCTTAGTCAGAAGGAGTAGCGTCAGAAGGAGTAGCAGGGGAGAGGCTGTATATGGGAGGGGGCAGGGACAGGTGCCGCCCCGGGTCATATTCAGGAACGCACGTGAGACGGAGTAGCTGTGAACGGGAGTCCGCAGGTACATGTGTGAATGGGGATGAGAGAGAGAGAGAATAAATATATATATATATAATATATATATATATATATATATATATATATATATATATATATATATATATATATATATATATGCGTTCACGCGTGCGGTTTGCTGCGTTCGTTCACTGACAGGGATCAGTCGACGCGTGCGGTGCAGGGTTTGCTGCGTTCGTTCACTGACAATAATCAGTCGACACGTGCGGTGTTTGCTGTGTTCACTGACAGCGATCAGTAGTCCTGCAGCAGAGAGAGAGATCTAAGCCAGCCCCAAGTAAACACAAACAGATACAGCATATAGTTTTGTTCTGCAGATCTGTAGAGGTCAGCGGTGTAATAATCTGCAGGATATATCACTGTGTGTGAGAGAGAAAACAAAATCAACCATCTTTCCCAGAGTCCTGAATGTCAAAAGCCCATTCTAGTTACAAATTATGTAGAGAGAGAGCGAGAAATGTAGATATACACTATCGAGTTACCTTGGCTTTTCACCTCCAATGATTCCTTAGGCCCCGTTCACATGGCGGTTTTGGCCGCGGGTCGGACCTCGCCGCAAACTCGCGTCTCCCGTGGCGACAGGAGGGTTCTTCACACGCGCAAACCCGCGGAGTGTGAATATTAACGCTGTTTCAAATAGGAAACCATGTTAATAAACTACACGCCATTTGGCCGCGGAAACCGCGTCGGAACCCGCGGCCAAATCCGTTGTGTGAACGGGGCCTTAGTCTCCGCCACTGAGAATCCCCCTCCCCCGCTCACACAGAATGAATTCTCATGTGCACACTTTTTGCAGATAGAGAAGATACTCCCTGCTTGGAGGAGAAACACGCCCCTCCATTTCATAAGCTCTCCTTAGCAACCAGTATAAACGGCTGCCAAATGATAAAACGATAAAACCCCTTTAATGGAGAAGGCAACCCTTTGCCAATCAATGGAGGTCCAATTCCGATCCTTCAAAAAGAATTAAAGCCTTTTTTTGGTGATGCAACTTCATTAGCAGCGCTTCAGTGACCATCCGGCTGCTTTGGAGCCCTAAACGCATTAGGGTTTGAGTTGTTGTTTTAGACACACGTCTGGTAGTCTCCTGGTCCATTTTGAGGTCAGCTTCTCCACTGTAGTGTATCGGTCCACTCTTGTGCACCTTAGTGACTGATATTCACCAGTTTCTCTATTGAAGAAAATAGATGCTCCGTTGGTTGTGAAGAACGATGCCTTATTCCCAAACAAATATGAAATACAAAAGGTAAAACACAGAGGTGCGCACTGATGGCTGCTCGTTTCTAACCTCTTCTGGTTCTTTAGCACAGCAATCGTTAGTGCACACCTGGTTCTTTAAAAATCATTTAATCAGTCGTTCCCAAAATACCACCTACATCATCCTATGCCTGGTTCCTTTACCCACAGCAACATGTTAACACTTCCTGGGGTAAGTTGGGTAATTGTTACTTCATTGAGACTTGTTTACTTATTATTTATTATATTTTATGTTATTAAACCCATAAGGAAACCTTCTATCCAAAAATGGTTACTTGTGTAATATGTGTACTTTGACATAAATAATATACAGTGGAGAAAAAAAGTATTTAGTCAGCCACCAATTGTGCAAGTTCTCCCACTTAAAAAGATGAGAGAGGCCTGTAATTGAAATCATAGGTAGACATATATATATATATATATATATATACTCCGCAATAGAACTCCGGAGGGCAGCAAGCAGACCTGCGACCTTACGGAGTCTCCGGAACAGGCAGCGTGATGACATCGCACGCTGCCTGTGCCGGCCTGATGACATCACCGGCCTATGCCAGAAGACCAGGAGTCGGAGGTAAGCCTCGGAGCAGCGGGGGAGCGAAGTGAGTTTTTTTTTTTTTTTTTAATAAGCCCGATCTATACCTGCCTATGATGGGACCTATGCCTGCTATGGGGGACATATACCTGCCTATACCTGCTATGGGGGACATATACCTCCCTATTACCTGCTATGGGGGACATATGCCTGCCTATTACCTGCTATGGGGGACATCTACCTTCCTATTACCTGCTATGGGGGACATATACCTCCCTATTACCTGCTATGGGGGACATATACCTGCCTATTACCTGCTATGGGGGACATATACCTCCCTATTACCTGCTATGGGGGACATATACCTGCTATAGGGGACATATACCTGCCTATGGGGGACATATACCTGCCTATACCTGCTATGGGGGACATGTACCTGCCTATACCTGCTATGGGGGACATGTACCTGCCTATACCTGCTATGGGGGACATGTACCTGCCTATACCTGCTATGGGGGACATATACCTGCCTATGGGGGACATACCTGCCTATACCTGCTATGGGGGACATATACCTGCCTATAATTACACACCATACATATACACCATACATGTACTAAATATATTGGTTCCAACTTACATACAAATTCAACTTAAGAACGTCAGTCCCGGGTTACATACGAGTTAGGGACTGTAGGTTCGTTCTTAAGTTGAATTTGTATGTAAGTCGGAACCAATATATTTAGTACATGTATGGTGTATATGTATGATGTGTAATTATAGGCAGGTATATGTCCCCCATAGCAGGTATAGGCAGATATGTCCCCCATAGGCAGGTACATGTCCCCCATAGCAGGTATAGGCAGGTATATGTCCCCCATAGCAGGTAATAGGCAGGTATATGTCCCACATATGTTCCCCATATTATAATAATAATAAGTAAACGTGTCTCAATGAAGTAACAATTACCTAATTTACCCCAGTAAGGGTTAACATGGTGCTGTGGGGAACGGAACCAGGCATAGGATGACGTAGGTGGTATTTTGGGAACGACTGAGTTAGAAATGCGTAGTCATCAGTGCACACCTCAGTGTTTTACCTTTTCTATTTCATATTTGTTTGGGAATAAAGCATCGATCTTAGCAAGAAAAAGAGCATCTACTTTCTTTGGTTTTATAAGCTTGGCTGCAGACAAACAGCAGCTCCGTGCAGGATTTGATTACTTACCCCACTGCTGGAGGCAGTTTGTGTCCGGAGCGTTCCACCCGAGACGCCGGTAACAAATATTCAGTACAGGCGTCGGGAAGGTCTGGAGCGAGTGGAGATTTATGGGGTGGCTCGGCTGATGATTCAGTGCATATGGGGTTAGCCTTACAAACTTTGTTTATTTTGTTGCTGCAGTTTCTACATCACTTATTCTCAGTGGTGCCATTTGTCCACTCACTATACACTTTCACCACAGGAGCACATGAATAGTTCATAGGTTGTACGGTTTCAGAAATACTACTACTATTGGATCGAAAGCCAATAATTCTCTCTGCACCTCTGATACATTTCCCCAATGTCAGCAATGCAGAAATGTGTGCAGACAGCCTATCGCATGCCTTATATACTTACCAGGCCAGCTCACCACATGTGACTTTTTTCGATGAGCTATGCGCTCCCTATTGTGAGAGTAGGATGTGGTCATAATAATGTGACTTGACATCTTTGCACAAAAATGCAACAGTAAAATTTCAATAATCCAGCATTTGATCATTCTGGAATTTGCCTTTTGAGAAAATAATCCTCAGTCACGATTACAGGAAAATGATCTGGCTTCTCTTTGGCGGTGAGCAGTATTTCTATGTCACGGGTAACCGCATAGCACTTCTATGGTGGTGCAGCCAGACATGAGACCTGCACTTGCCGCTGGATGCGGTGAGTTTGTGCTTTATAGTAAATCAGTTTTTGCATCTTTTTATCATTATATGCACTGGTTTGCATTTGTGGTTCAGGCATTTTTTAAGACATCACACGAATGGCCATGTGTGTCTTATTGCCATCTATAGTGTACAAATGCAAAATTCACTTTAGTAAGGAAGGTTTACCCGCCCTGGGGCTAGGTTCACATGGCATAAGAAGGATGCTGAAACAGAGGTGTGTATTTCAAGGGAAAGATACCTTTTATTTACTTACACCAGTGATCCCTTCCAAATAAATGCAGAACTGGTACGGTTTTTGCAATCCCCATTGACTCTTCATTGTAAAAGGACATCTTTTTTTAATTGTAAAATGATGTGTGAAAACGCATTAGGGTGACATATATGTATGGGGCTGCGCCAGTATTCTGGTGTCCTTTTAGCCCAAAAACTGTTGCAGCCCTGTTCTCTAGATGTATGAGCAGGTGCACTCCAAAAGTAGACGCGTTTTGGGGCGCCCGCGGAACCTTGTACTTCACCCAAGATGTGGGGACATTCTGGAGGTGTCGCACCACAACCATGTTATTTTACACATTTATGATGGGAGGACGGCAGTACTGGGTGCATTACTGCTGGAACAGGCAGACCAAGTTACAAGTGATTTACCTGAGACTGAGTTGACGTAGTGAAACTAGAATGCGCCAAATCTATGACCCACAGTAGAACAGGTTCATACATTCTGGTGCATTCTACTCTGCTTTAAAGGTAACATGTCACATAGTATATGCCCCCCTTGCTGAGGACAGCACAAGCTAGTGTCAGACCTGCTGTTTCCAGCGCTGTGTCCCTTATTCTGTAAGATGCCGCAGTTTTAGAGCATTTACCCCTCAAATCTTATTCATGAGCAGGTGTTAGCCCCACCTACAAAAGGCTAGCCCCGCCCACTGACAGTTATTCACCTGTTTCTACCTATACAAAGTAATAGGTTAATCAGTTGTGAGGTGGACGGGGCTAACCTCAGATGGGCGGATCATGAATTAAATAGACTCTTTTCTGGCTGAAAACTGCAGATTTGAGCATTAAATACACGAAAACTACAGCATCTTACAGAATAAGGGACACAGCGCTGGAAACAGCATGTCTGAAACTAGCTTGTGCTGCCCTCAGCAAGGGGGGGCATAATCTATGTGACAGGTTCTCTTTAAAGCAATTTAGAACCGGCCTGTCAGTGCCAATGTTCATACATGTCGCCCTAGATGTCCAGTGGTGCATTTTCCCATGCAAGACACTAAGGACCTTATGTATGAAAACTGTCTAGCAGTAAGGTCCTGTTCACACGATGGATTTGGCCGCGGTTATGGCCGCGGTTTCCGCGGCCAAAACCGCGTTCAAATCGCGCCTAGTTTATTAACATGGTTTCCTATTGGAAACCGCGTTAATATTCACACCCCGCGGGCTTGGCCGCGGCCTTGCCAGGGAGTCCTCAGAGCGGCGGCCGCGCGGTGTTGCCGCGGGTATCGCCGCGGGCGTCGCGCTTTGCCCCCTGCCTACTAATTGGCTGCGGTTCCCGCGACCACGGCCAGCGCCGCGCCGCAAACCCGCTTCGGGAGACGCGAGTTTGCGGCGAGGCTAGGACGAGGTTTGGCCACGGTTCACACGGCTTATTCAAGCCGGAATTGCGAGCCGGATTGCGCTCGAAATTCCGGCTTGAATAAGGGGCGGGGGCGCGGCCCGCCGGCCCCATAGACGTGCATTATCCACGGCGCGTATTGCGCCTGGATAATGTGCAGGTCACTTTCTCCTCGCCCGGCGGATTCGCTGAGCGGGGAGGAGCGACGGAATCCACTGTTCTCTATGAGAGCAGTGGATTACCGTAATTACTGCGACGGATTAGAGCCGTACTGCAGCGCAAATCCGGTGCGCAGTACGGCACCAATCCGCGGCAAAATAAGCCGTGTGAACGGCCCCTAAGACTGTCTTTGTTACCCAAAGCAACCGATTAGAGCTCAGCTTTCATTTCATATAGTGTTCTGGTAAAATTAAAAGCTGAGCTCTGGTTGCTATGGGCAACAAAAGCAATGTTACTGCTAGACCACTTTCATACATAAGGCCCTAAGTCACTTTAGTTGCTTTTTTGTTGCAAAAAAAAGTGCATTTTAGGCAACGAAATGTTAAATCAGAAAAAACCTTATGATTACAGCTATAGGGTGGTTTCACACACGATTAAAGGGCTGGATTCACAGTGCTTTTTGACTCATATTTTGATGTTAAAAAAAAAAAAAAAAACGTATAAGGTTTTCCATGGGAAAAATGACCACTGAGCACATGGGTTTTAAACAATACAATTCACGTAAAAAAAATAAAAAAAAAAAGGTGCATATTTCTTCTTGATGTGTAAATGGGATTTAAAGCGAGTAATTTCACAATGGAGATTCAATGGGGATTGCGAAAAACACCAGTTATGCATGTATCTTTATTATTTGCATAAATAAGGCATTTTTGACACATAAATGCTCCAAAAAATAAATTAAAAGAACTCATGGTAAACCGTGTCAAGGTAATAATTTGCATAAGAATTCCTCCAAAAGCTTGTAAATTACACGTGTTTTTTGTTTTTGTAAAAAATACTAGTGCGTTTTTCAGTATCTCTTTTACACTGTGAGAGCAACCCAAAGAGAGAAAAGGTCATGAAAATACCAACCAAGGGCACTCTAAAATAAATAATAATAATTCATAAATGACGAACGGTTTTCCCTTGAAGTAAACCTGTATTTCTCTACGTCCTACTTAAGCCGTTTAAACTGCACTTCATTTTGGAAATCTGCCACTGCAGATTTTTCTGAAATATGGGAAATATAAAGGACTTAGGGGATGTTCACTTGGCGTGTTGACTTGGATCCGTGTTTCAGACCCTAAGCGGATCCAAACATGCATCTAACAATGTGCAGAGTGATTTACATTGCTTTCACTGTAAACCAAAAATTGGCGTTCAGACGAGTGATTGCTGATGCGTGTTTTACGTGCGTCTTAGTGATGCGTTTTTCAGATCTGTTCAAAGAATTGATATGTCAAATTTTGATCCGTTTGACGCAGCAGACGCCCTATTTAAAACTACAGGGTGCGTTTCTGTTGCAGCCAAAACGCATCCAAATGTGCACCTGTGTGTTGGATGCATTTTGGATGCGTTTTTCGGATCAAAAATGGATCCATCACGCTGTGTGAACATACCCTTATACTTCTTCTTGCTGGATCCACGACGGGCTTCAGCTCAAGAAACTGCAGTGGCAGATTTAAAAAAAAAAAAAAAAAAACACTAAGGGCCACATGTATTAAATGGTTTTGGTTTAAAACTCACTTTTTTTCCCCATAGAAACCTATGGGCAAAAAAGTGAGTTTTAGACCAAAACCGCTTCATACATGTGGCCCTATGTGTGAATGATGTAGCCCAAATGGCCTTTTACTTAGGCTGTTCATCACCTGAACAAACTTTTCTGGAAACTTCTACTTCTAATCATTGCCTGTATACAAAGACTGTGACTGTAAGCTGTTCACATCAATTATGCAGCTTTTTTGGCGTGTTTTTTGGCAGCACATTTCCCCATGTGAATAAAGGGGCTGATGCTGACAATAATGCAAGTGTACAGCCGTGCAGATGATTGTCAGTTATGAATGATCGTTCCTACAGATGTTTACATCCTGACAATTCAGCAGTGTGAAGGCCTTTTCAAGTTAGTTCTGATCGACATCCTAGAAGTCGATCAGGCAATTTTCTGTCCATGTAAAAGCCCTTAGCAGTAGGAATTTTACTACTCTAAAAGAACAAGTGCAGAGGGGTACGGTAAATATTAGGCTTCATCAAAACCTATAAAAAAAAAGTCTCAAAATCTGTTCACTGGAAAGATGTATAAAATATAACCTTTATTCAAGTAATGCCCATAAAAGGAGAATAAATCAAAAATCAAACAAATCGACCCACATATAAACAAAAAATGGGTCAAGAAGCCCTCTTAACCCAATCTAAGCGTGACATCACGTGGCACTATCTGTATATGATAATCCGAGAGCAAAAAATCCTGGAGTTGAAGACCGGGTAATACAGGAAGGAAATCTATCCCAAAAATTACCCTATTCTAGAGCCCTACCTAACCAGAAAGCAGGGTAATTGCCCCGATAAGGGTGGCCCCAAAAAGGAACCTTGGACTATTAACACCCTAAATAACCTCCTTACAGTATGCATTTCCTTCTAGGGTGTAAAATGGAAATCATCAGTACGTATACTATATTCAGTAATTACTCCCCTGATGAGTTTCATTTTACACCCTGAAAGGAAACCCGTTGTGAGGCTGCTTAGGGTGTAATAAGGAGTTAATGGTCTTGGGATCCTGTTTGGAGTGCCAGTGTGGTCTGTTTTTTTTTCTGCTTTTTACTCCGAAATTCTGCTCCAAGTCATTTAAACCTATATATCGCAGAGCTCAGCTTCTCTCTTCTATCATATAACCCTATATATCCTAGAGCTCAGCTCCTCTTCTCTATCATATAACCCTATATATCATAGAGCTCAGCTCCTCTCCTCTATCATATAGCCCTATATATCACAGAGCTCAGCTTCTCTCTATCATATAACCCTATATATCACAGAGCTCAGCTTCTCTCCTCTATCACATAACCCTATATATCACAGAGCTCAGCTTCTCTCCTCTATCATATAACCCTATATATCACAGAGCTCAGCTTCTCTCCTCTATCATATAACCCTATATATCACAGAGCTCAGCTTCTCTCCTCTATCACATAACCCTATATATCACAGAGCTCAGCTTCTCTCCTCTATCATATAACCCTATATATCACAGAGCTCAGCTTCTCTCCTCTATCATATAACCCTATATATCACAGAGCTCAGCTTCTCTCTCCTCTATCACATAACCCTATATATCACAGAGCTCAGCTTCTCTCCTCTATCATATAACCCTATATATCACAGAGCTCAGCTTCTCTCCTCTATCATATAACCCTATATATCACAGAGCTCAGCTTCTCTCCTCTATCATATAACCCTATATATCACAGAGCTCAGCTTCTTTCCCTCTGTCACATTCTGCTCGCAGATAGGGCAGCATAAACTACCTGACAAGTTTCCTTTAAGTTACTCCCAGCCCATCTAGCTTCTGTCTGTGTTACATTTGACGGTTACTCTGGATATTAGCTGGTGGTCATAATAATGTGACTGTGTGTAATGTATATACATATTTACATAATATATATTATAAATACATATTTGTATATAGTGTAACCATGTGGGTATAAGTATGTTTATAAACAAAAGGGGAGAGAGGCATGGACCGCACATCCTCAAAATATACGTTGATCTAATGCTCCTCAGCAAAAATTATAACAATGAACAGGAGGTTCTTAGGGCATGTCCCCACGGCAAGGGTTTTCAGCCGGTTTTTCAGCCGGTTTGCGGTTTTTCAGCCCACCTGAAAAACCGGCTGAAAATGAGCACAATGGTGCTCTATGGAAAACCCGTGCAGCAGTCCCCACTGCACGGTTTTTCTGCCCGGCGGCAAAACATTGAACATGTTCATTCTTCCGTCCGGTTTCCACTCAGCACACACATACATTTGTACACATACCTGGACACTATCTTTCAAGCTATAAAAGTTGCAAAGGATTAAAGGGATTTCATATATGTATTAGAAATTCTCATAGCTCCACCTATAGGTGACAAGGAAAAACCTCTGGAGCCTCTATATTAGAAACAGTGGTGCCTCAGCAACTACTGTAGTATTTGTTAATCCTATAGTGTGGACCTACTACGATGTCTGGCAAGCATAATACATTACAATACAGAATCATTGTAGAATATTATACTAGCGATCAAGTGATCGCATATTCAAGTTCCCTAATGAAAGTTAAAAAAAGTTAAAATATAAAAAAAAAACTTTAAAAAAAAATCACCTTTTTTTCTTCACATATTTTATGTAAAATTAAATAATAATAATGAGTCAACACAAACGTAATTGGTATCGCTGTGTCCATAATGCACAAACTCCCATGAAAATAGGATAATCCAGCGGTATTCCATCCATACGTCTCTATTCACATAGATATTACAAACAGGACAGTGTAAAAGATTGCATTGTAAACGCTACGCTAACGCGTATCCGACCACTCCGGCTCCTTGATCACAGCTAAACTGAACTCCAAGCCGTGGATTGAAGAGTAAGGCCTCGTTCACACGGCTTATTTTGGGACTGATTGGAGCCGTACTGTGTGCCGGATTTGCGCTTCAGTACGGCTCCAATCCATCCCAGTAACTACGGTAATCCACAGTTCTCATAGAGAACTATGGATTCCGTCTCTCCTCCCCGCTCAGCGAATCCGCCGCGGGGGAGAAAGTGACATGCACATTATTTACGGCGCGTATAATGCGTTGTCTATGGGGCCGGCAGGCGCCACCGCCCCTTATTCAAGGCGTAACTGCGGGCAAAATCTGTCCCGCAATTACGGCTTGTCTAAGCCGTGTGAACACTGCCTAAGGGGTAAGCAGCATAAATTTCTTAATTACTTAACTAGCTATGGTTAAAAAAATAAATACATTTTAATAAAAACTTATGTGATTGAAAGTTTGTTACCCCTTCAGAAGTTTCTATATTTCGCCATAAGTTTGACCTAAAACAACATCATATGTTCACACAAATCCTAAAAGTAAAAAAAAAATACAAATGAAACAAGGGAGTGCAAAATTTTAAAAATAGTCATTTATTTATGGAGGAAAATAATCTGATAACACATCAGTGTGGCAAAGGTATATGCTTCCAGTATCACAGATACCTGTTACAACCTACCAGGACCTTACTGAGTCACTCCCAGCCCGTCTAACTGCTGTCTGTGCTGCATATGCCGGAAATTAGCTGGTGGTCATAATAATGTGACTACAGTGTATATACCACACTATAGGGGTTTCACAATCCACACGTGTTACCAATGAATCTGGCCTCCTCTACGGACCTATTTGTTGTAAACAAAAGATATTATAACCACTATAAGGCCTCGTTCACACGGCTTATTTTGCCGCGGATTGGCGCCGTACTCCGCGCCAGATTTGCGCTGCAGTACGGCGCCAATCCGTCCCTGTCAGTCCGGTAATCCACTGCTCTCATAGAGAACAGTGGATTCCGTCGCTCCTCCCCGCTCGGCGAATCCGTCGCGGGGGGAGAAAGTGACATGCACATTATTTACGGCGCGTACGCACCGTAAACAATGCATTGTCTATGTGGCTGGGAGCGGCGCCCCCTCCGCGCTCCGGCCCCGCCCCCATCCCGCCCCTTATTCACGGCGGATTTGTGAGCTCAATACGGCTCACAAATCCGTCGGGAATAAGCCGTGTGAACACGGCCTAAGGCTATGTTCACACGGCTTAAACTGGGACGTATCTCGCCCCGTATTTTGCACCGTACTGCGAACAAAAAGCTAATAGTATGACAACCTGACACAAGAGACTGATTTCAGAACGGATTTTTCTTGTTAATGCCCTGCTAATTATATAATTACATTTATTTCCAGAAACTGGTTCATAATATTCACAATCACATCTCTAACAACAAGCGCTTCAATGGCTCTGAGAGGTAAGTGCCGCCTGTGGTATGTATTTCACTCCCGGAATCCCTTACTTGTCCTCATTTTTTTTATCTGGTCTGATATCTAATCGCAGCATCAAGTCTTCTTGGAATATTTCAGTTTTAAAGTTCTTGGTGGAGAAGCTAAAGCAAGAGCTTGTGTCCAGTGCCCATCGCTATACTGACAAGGAGCTGAAAGGTAATGGAACAGAATTTATTCGAAAATATTTTCTAAAAAAAGAAAACTACTAAATCTATATGTGACTGACGTTTCTGATGTTGGAGTCTGAACATAGACTATAGAAGAAAACTATGTAAACGTACTGGATATAGATATACCACAATGTCTCAATAATTAGGTCAGTATAACTATCAGAAATCACTACACAAAACAACTACTGACTAAAAAGAATTACTTTTATTAAATAAAAAGTGAAAATATTTAAAAACACACCAATTAGTAACTGCATAGGGTTACACAGACGTCAATAAAACAGATCTGGATAGGTACAGATTTCATTCAAGTGAAACAAAACGTAATATTATATTGAGACTGTTCATGATATCCACTTATTAAACCACATTCAACAGTAAGGGGTCATTGTAATAGAGTAGTCTAAATCAAGTGACACAAAATACAAATCCCCAAACACATATGTTAAACTATTAACCCATAGAAACCATGAACAGTCATACCCAATCTCATATACCTGTAATGGCTGCCGTGTGTGAACACAGTCCCGACTCGCGTTTCGCATAGGCTTCCTCTGGGGACCTGTTCAGTTACTAATTTGTGTGTTTTTAAGTATTTTCACTTTTTATTTAATACTTAATAAAAGTAATTCTTTTTAGTCAGTAGTTGTTTTGCACTGGATATAGAGTATGATCATTTTAACGCAATGGATGCTAAATTCGGTTCATATGCAGATCACCGCAAACTTGATAGCTATTGCATAATATTATATTAACCCTTTATTAACATTTGACGTACAGGTTCATCATAATTTCAGTAAGGATGTATGGAGTGGGCTCACTTGCTGAGCCCTTTCAATACACGGCAAGTGCCAGCTGTTCAACCCTTTAGATGCTGATGCAACCACGCCATCTAAATGAACGAGGAATAGTGCCGCGCACTGTTATTTCTTCTAATTTAAAAAAAAAAAAAAAAAACACCTCTGCCATTACTCCTCCTATGACCCGACTGCGAGGTGTTGAGGTGTTACCTTGGCAGACGGAAGCCTAAGGCCATGTCTCCACTGAATAGAATAAACGTCCATTTTTTCAGCGTTTTTAGTTTTCTAAAAACACTTAAAAAACGACTGTAAAGAGCTCCCATAGACTTGTATAATAAAAACATCCTGCTGTCTCCAGAGAGCGTCTTTTTTTTCTTTCCTTTTATTTTGCTGCTGGTCGTTTTTTGAAACGTTGAAAAAAATGACTGAGCAGGGCAGAAAATGAAGTATTGGAGTCTATGGCTATGTCTCCACTGCACAGAAAAATGACAGTTTTTTCAGTGTTTTTAATTTTTTTTACAATGCTGTGCATATCTGCAAAAAAAGCTCCAAAAAACACAAAACTTGCCAAAAAAAAGACGTTTTTTTTCAGCTGCTTTTTTTACAGACAGTGAACAAAAAACTCAGTTTTATGAGCTTTTTTAGTGTTTGGTTTTCTGGTCGTTTTTTGTCCACTGCAGTGTAGACATAGCCTAATGAAGACTTCCATAGCTGCCATGTTACTGCTTCTATTAGTTCCTACCTTAGGCAGGAAGTAATAGGAGTGCCATCTCAGCACACTCTCTTTTATGCATTGATTTTATAATATATATATAATATTTATTATTGCAGAGGGATGTACAAGCGATTCTGCTCCCTAGTGGTCAAGTACCCTAAGGGGACTAAAAGTACAACTGTAAGGCCCTGTTCACACGGATCCGGTTATGGCCGCGGTTTCTGCGGCCATAGCCGCGGCCAAATCGCACCTAGATTATTAACATGGTTTCCTTTGGGAAACCGCGTTAATATTCACACGCCGCGGGTTTGGCCGCGGCTCCAGGGCCGCGGACAGACTCGCGCGTGTGAAGAACTCTCCTGTCCTTTCTTGACAGGAGTGCTCTGCCCGGCGGCCGCGAGGTGCTGCCGCGGGTGGTGCGCGGCTGGGATGCGGCTAGCGCCGCGGCTTGCCCTCTGCTCTTAATTTGCATAGGGGCAAGCCCTCGGCGCAAGCCGCGCCCCAAACCACGCCCCTCCCGCGTGGTTTGGGGAGACGCGAGTCGGGAGACGCGAGTTTGCGGCGTGGCCCGACGAGGATTTGGCCGCGGGAACCGCGGCGAGAGCCACGGCCAAATCCGTCGTGTGAATGAGGCCTAAGGGTATGTTCACATGACGTATTGCGGCACATAAAGCTACACGCCGCAATACGCCTTAATCATCGCTGTTGAAAATACACGCTGACCCGCTCCTTGCCTCGTATACCTTCCCATTTCTCAGCACGTAAGCACCCAAAAGCAACAGGTCGCTTCTTTTTAAGGGCGTACATTACGAAAAATTTTATTGTGAAATTAGTCGTCTAAATCCTGCAGAACTGTGAATGCAGCTTTAGATTATGTATAATACTGGCTCAGTACAAAATCAGTAATTCCAAACATTAGCTTTATATCAACCTTATGTGTAGATTAATTCTATATTTAAGCTGTGGAATGCTTGTCAAAGGTGCACATATATTTTAACTTAGTGACCTACATATTTAGTGCATGTAATTATCTGATGGGTACCCACCATTTTAAGGAGATTTCCATTCTTCCATAGGTGCCTGTGTTGCTTACTTTTTGACAAAGAGAAGAGAATACCGAAACTCTATGAATCCTTTCAAGAGTCTGAGAGAGAAGGAAGAAAAGAAGCTTAGAAGTCGCCGATACAGGGTCAGGACATAAACAGTGCGAAAGTATAATGTGACCCTATAATAACAATGCAGTCTGATCTGCAGGGAGTATATTCCAGAGCAAGACGAGCTAAACAGATTAATATATAGTTTTGTTAAAAAAAAATCTCTGCCTGTTCTAGGTTTAGGAGTCCAATGGGCGGTCCTACTCAGTGACTGAGCCAAAAAAATATATATACATAGTTTATATCCAGGGAAAGTCAAAAATCAAAATGAATTACTGAGAAAGAACTTAGACTTACTTCCTAAAACTTAACATTTAATAAATATAGTTAGAATTAAATTTTCAACAAAAAAAATGTGACACAAAAGTCCAAAAAGGACAAACACCAACTCTATTTCAACCGTATCCAGTGATATCCAGTAGGGTGAAGAAGAATTATCCATAGGACGCATCAGAGGTTTTAAGCACCATAGAATTCAGTAAGCGTGTATTTACTTTACAATGAATTAAATTCTTTACTTTCCCTTTCTTTTATTTCTGATAAATGGTGCTTTACTTGTTTTTTTGTTTTGATACTATGTCCTGGAAGAAAAGGGTATTTGGGGCATAGGATAAAGTTCTGACACTACCTCCAAAAGGTTTTCCCTTAACAAGGACGACTCTGTAAAACTGGTAACCTGCATGACCCTATGTCATGTCAAGGGAGGTACAGTGAGCCCTAACTGGAACCCAGCCCACTGTCCCTGCCTACTTGACGTGCTGCCCTAGGCGGCAGACACCAACTGGGCGACAGTCCCTGCGCTGCTAGAGTGCTGGGGCCGTCAAGAGGTAGAAGGGTCAGACAGTCCGGGTCGGCAACAGATCAGTAACGTAAGGCCAAAAAAACAGCAGACAAGCGAATAAACGGAGGACACGCCAAAAAGTCATAACATGGTCGGAAGCAAGGTACCAAATCAGGAAGAAAGCCGAAGTCAGGAAACCGGGAGAAACAAACACACAATGCAACACAGCCAGCAAATATCACAGGCAAAGCCTGGCTATCTCTGCAGGTTTATATGGATTGCCTGGACACTGCCCAAGTAGCTGATTGGAGCAGCGTCTGGGCCCTCCTATTGGAGCGTGTGACAGGCCCTCTACCCAGAGTAGCTGGAGACCTGTCAGTCAAAGGATCTCCAGCAGCCTGTCTCTCTGGGTGTGGACCCAAACCAGGAGATGCAGGTGTAGAGCATTGCTTCCTAGACGCTGGAAGCTGTGCAGGTAAATGTATACTGACACCCTAACTGCTATCCCTATTGAATACTAGTATATAAAAAAAATACACGCTATGTATCAAAAAGCCATATGAAAAGAGTTTCATTGGGCATTTATCTGGCCATTAGAACTAAACTCTTTTCATATGGCTATTTGATATATAGTGTGTATTTTTTTATACACTAGTATTCAATAGGGATAGCCGTTAGGGTATGTTCACATGGCTTATTTGGTCGCTGTTTTCGGAATGGTTATCAGCGCGTTTCCGCTCCCAAAACCGCATCTAAAGAGCCTCTAAAACACCCCCAGATCGTTTTCATTGATTTCTGTGTAAAACAGGATTGTTGTTCACACACGACAAGGTTTTTACGCGCGTTTTAGGCGCTTCTTTGGAAGCTGTTTTGGGTGCTGAAAAAGAAGCATCATGTCAATTTTGAAGTGTTTTCAGCACTGAAAGTCCCTGTAGGAATCAATGGAAAGTTCCAAAACCTCGGCACGTTTTTAGATGCGTATTTCGGCACGATTTTTGCCCAGCCTATTAATTTGTATGGGTGAAAACACTGTTGAATAAACCTCATCCAAAACTTTGTTAAAACCTTTTTTTCTGAAGAAAAAAGCATGTTTCAGGCGAGGTTTTGATGCTGTTTTGGGTGCTGAAAAATCAGCGTCCAAACAGTATCCAAATAAGCCATGTGAACATACACTTCGGGTCATGCAGGTTACCAGTTTTGCAGAAGTCGCCCTTTTTGGGGCGGTAACCCTCAGGAATACATTAAGGGAAAAATTTTGGAGCCCTTTTCTTCCAGGACATAGCAACAAAAGAAAGAAACAAGCACCTTTTATCAAGAAGTAAAAGAAAGGGTAAGTAAAGAACTTCATCAGAAAGTAAATACATGCTTACCGTGCACTGTGCTGCTGTGTCCCAGGGATAATTCTTCTTCACCCCACCGTATATTACCAGATACAGGTGAAATAGAGTTGCTGTTTGTCCTTCTTGGACTTTTGTAGCGACACAAGGGTAGTGTCCTTTTGTTGAAAATTGGATTTTAACTTTATTAAATATGAAGTTTTAGGCTATGTTCACACGGCTTATTTGCGGGGCGTATACGCGCTCTCATTACCAGCGGCGCGTATACGCCGCTAGTAATTCACATGTCACTTATCTCCCCATGCAGCGTATTCGGCAAGCAGGGAGAGGAGACGTAATCCATAGTTCTCTATGAGAACTGTGGATTACCGTAATGACTGGGACGTATTCCAGCCGTAATTCGCGCACTACGGCGCGTAATTACGGACCGAAATACGTCCCATTTTAAGCCGTGTGAACATAGCCTTAGGAAGCAAGTCTAAGTTCTTTCTCAGTGATTCATTACTCCGTAACTATGAGTGCACATACAAAGGAGGACCCACTGGACTCCTAGACCTGGAACAACCAGAGATTTAGATTAATGAAATAAAATTGACACTGACTGTTTTTGTTTTTTTTGTTTATTTTAAACAAAACTATATATCAACCTGCTCAGTATTTCCTGTTCCATAATACACTCACTGGAGATTGATTTTTGAGTGTGACCAGATCCTCTTATCTGCATTTTCCCTGTCTTGTGTAAGCCTCCACCTAAATAGTAAAGAGTATTAAAGAGTAGTTATGAACTATTAATATGTTAAATACAAGTAATAATCTTGAAGTACAGGGCAGGCTGCCCTTGGCATTGAATCAGATGACTAAAAATAAAAAATAAAAATTTCCACTCCTCTAACGAGTAGAACTACAGTACAAAGAAAGGGGGTTATTTATTTTCTTAAAAAAGATGGCTTTGGGGTAATAATCACCTAACGTAAGCTTGTAACTGATGGAGGCATCACCTACGTCTAGAGGAAAGAAGGCTCAATCATTGTCATTTCTTCACAGTTCGAGCAGCTCTCTGACACTGTAAATCTACATTCACTCAACGGACTTCTTAGTCCAACGTGGTTCCGGGGTCGTTTCTTCTGCAGAAATCGGAGTTGACACCTCGGATTTCTGCTGAGGATTTTCACATACAGAGGCGTTTTTCAACGAATGGCCATTAGTTTACACGAGGATTTTGATGAGGAAAGCAACAGAGAATCCACTTTGAAAACCTTGTTAAAATCAATAGCTGTGAATGAACCCTAATAGTTCTTTGCTTTTTCTTGAAAGATTTAATATTGGGCGTTAAGATCATTGGAAATGGTTATTTGATCCAGGGATTTATTGTGATCTTTATTTCATTTCAACCTGTCAGAGAAGCTGAGCTCTGTGATCTATATGATTTAGAGCAGGATTTCTGAATAAAAAGCAGAGAAAATCCTGATAGGATTTCTTAAGAGGCATGTCCTGCTTGCGCCGGCTACATAGAGTGATTGACCGCTTTTCCTGTATCGGAGTGTGTACTTAGCAAGCAGTACGGTAAGCACTACTTTCACTTTCCACTTTATGATTTTCTTTTTTTCTTTCTCCTCTTCCCTCAGAAATCCTACTCCAAATCTTATAAACCTATATATCACATCTCAGCTTCTCTCCCTTTATAGAATAGGATAGGATAGTGCAATATTAAAGAGGCCATGGTGAGCAATTCCACGTCGATGTATCATTCATTTCTGAAGAGCAGCTTTGAGGGTGTGCTACTGGTTGTGTTTTTGCGAAAACACTTGTTTTTGGGGGTATTTTTATGTGGGTTTTTTTTTGTTTTGTTTTTTTTTATTTATAGCAGCCAGTTGTTTACTTGAAGTCAGTATGAAAATACGGTGGTCCCTCAACAAACAATGGTCGTACTGGACCAATTCATATTGTATGTTGAGACCATTATATGTTGAAACTATAACCTGTGACTGTGGTCATTTGTTCTGAAGCCCAAATATGTCACCAATATAATGCAAAATGAAGATTAAAGATAAATAAATGGACAACTAATACATATAGTGAAAGTGCTTATATTTTATGATCTGAAAGAGTTGCTGGAAACTGGAAATCACTTTTTATTTTGAGTATAAGGTTTTCTTTGAGTCATGTACTTTATACACTATACCTGAAAAAAGAAAATGGAGCAGTCCTCACCTGGGGCGACGTATGAAACTTGGCGCCTCAACATAAGTTGTTGCTTCTTTTTTTCCATGTAAAATGCGCTTGATTTATATAAAAGTGGTGAATGTGTGGTCATAAATAGCACCTAAGGTTTGAGATGCCTCACATCTGTGTTTAGTGCGCCGTGGAACTTTGGCGCATTAGTAATGCACCAAACGTGTATTTGAAATACAGGAATAGCCGGCACAGCACAGGTCTTACTGAGACTTGTGGTGCAACATGCAAGATCACTATCATAGTTTCTATTCACTGACATACTATTCTAACGGCTTTTATTTCTAGCCTGCAATGATGTGTTTGTAATCATTGATAACATTACTCTAACTCCGTGAATACATGATTAACCCTTTAAGCCGAATGCCTGAAAAGTATGTAATGACCATAACATTTTTTTAGTTTTTGCCTCCTTGCGTTTCAACAGTTGCAACTTTTTTATTTTTTCAATGACACAGTTGTATGAGGTCTCGTTTTATTCGAGACAAGTTGTACTTTATGGGGGAATAGTTTAAGTTCAATTATAAATAACTGAAGTATTTTTTATTTATTTTTTTAAATAAATAACTAAATAACTTGTTAGATTAATTCTACATGTTATTACGGTCATGTGGATACCAAATATGTGTAGGTTTTTTTTGTGCGTGTAATTTATGCACAATTATTTTTTATTAAATATTTATTTTTATTTTATCATTTATTTTTTTTTTTTTTTTTTTTTTTACACTTTTTGGGCGACATGTATGAACGGGCTTTACGCCTGTTTTCAGGCGTATTCTGCGCCTCACTGGCCCGAATCCGCTGTCGGACGCAGGGATGCGATGTTAGGCGCAGCGTTCGCCACTTTCAGCTGTGCCCCGCAGGGCGCAGTGGGCGCAGTGTGGGCGCGCTGTAGGCGTTCCGGGGCGGGACGCGGCGCGCTCGAAAACTCCGAGGCATGTACGATCGCGAGTCGGCAAAGTGCGGCGCAGTGCAGCGCTCGGCAGCTCCGACAGTCAGACCTAGTTTATTTTGGTCTAAATGCTCCGGCGGAGGCGAAGTGAAGCGAGAACGGAACATGCGAGGAAACATAGAAGATCGTATCAGAAATCTCGGCGCTCAGCTCCGTGCAGCATGGAGTATGATTCCGAAAAAAATCGCCTTTATAAAGGCGTAAAACATTCTCAGAAAAGAGCTCAAACCTCAAAAATAAAAAATACATTAAAAAATCACTTTCCAAAAATCTAGAACGGCGCAACATCAAGAATTAGGATATTGGAAATTGCCGGGAAATACAGTAATTCAAATTCTGAAAGCTATTCTCATTGGTCGGCAGAAACCGGCCAATCAGAATAGGAGCGACAGTGAACCATTAAAACCTATGGAGAACTATTGACCAATGAGAATCAAAGGCGGGACAGTTCAAAATACAGTAACAATGCAGAAAAGAGCTGATTGGTTGAGATAGCGGGGGCTTGGCTATCTCGGTCAATCAGAATAGGAGCAACAGGGACACATTATAGCCTATGGAGAAGTTTGAACCAATCAAAATCAGAGGGACAGTTCAAAATACAGTAAATATGCAGAAAAGAGCTGAATGGTTGAGCTAGCGGGGGCTTGGCTATCCCAGCCAATCAGAGCGTGGGCTACTTCTCCCATTGTAGTCTATGGAGAGATCGGCGCAATGAAATCTCGGCTCTCAACGCCATGCGGCATGGAGTATGGATAAAAAAATCATTTTTATTAGTTGTAAAATATTCTCTGAAAAAGAGCTGAAACCTTCTATAAACATAAATCAATTAAATCCCGAACAACGCGTTTGTCGCCGAGACCGGCGCTACATCGGGAATTGGGATATAGAGAATTGCCGGGAAATACAGTAATTCAAATTCTGTAAGCACTTCTCATTGGTCGGCAGAAGCCAGCCAATCAGAATAGGAGCGACAAAGCAGGGCTGTGGAGTCGGCAAGCCGAAGCCCCGACTCCTCAATTTCCCAAACCTCCGACTCCTGAGTCCCTCATACACGGCGCATGTTGAAGTGATAACTTTACTGTAGTAAAATGGTAACATCAGGCTGTTTGTCACCTTATGATACAATAATCAAGCTATTTAGGTAGAACAGACACTGACAAGCAAAATGGTAACAATGTTTTGATCTTTTGAACACTTGTGGGCAGAGTTGAAGAAAATGCTGTATTTGTATCCAAGTCCAGTCTGCACCAACATTGGGAATGTGTAGGAGAGACCTGGGAGCAGATTTTGGTCAAGATATGCTTGAATCTGATTCAGAGCCCAGAAGGATTCAGGCAGAGCTGAAAACCACAGGGGGATTTCCCAAATACTAACAAAATAATAAAAATTAACACTTTTTAGGAGCAAAATTGTAACTAAGCAGATGCTAAATACTTGCAAGTCACATTTATGCATAATATGGGTCAGATGACTGTATATACAATTAAAGTAGCCTCATGTACAAAGCTGTAGTGCAGTGTTTCTCAACTCCAGTCCTCGAGACCCACCAACAGGGCATGTTTTCTGGCTTTCCTTAGCATTGCAAAGGTGATTTAATTATGTTGCACAGGTGATTTCATTATTGTCAGTGCATTCTGTGGGATATCCTGAAAACATGACCTGTTGGTGGGTCCTGAGGACTGGAGTTGGAGAACACTGCTGTAGTGGATGGAGAGATATGGAGCCTTAAAGTCACAAGTTCAAACCATTGTTACCATTGTGCTTGTCAGTGTAAAATATATATATATATTTATTGGACGTGACTTTAGGACACAAAAAAATTGTAAATATGCAAAATCCGGCAGGAACATTTGTGGAGTCTTTGAATTTCTTCTGAGAAATAGTATTGCCTCCATCAGATCCTGTATACATGACCTCACATCTGATCTCATTATTTCCAGGCTAGAGAACGGCCTCTCTACACTAACTTGGGTTGGGGGCAAAGCAGTGACCACAGGGGCAACATCTCTAACAATGTCAGGATATAAGGGATTTGCCTCAGCCACAGTCATTTTTTTTTTTTTTTTTTTTAATTCTGAAAAAAGGTTTATTAAAAGTAGAAAATGCAAAACAAGGCATATACATGCAATATATAACAAAAACCATGCAGTACAAAGGACATGAAAAATCATTCAAAGCATATAAAAAAAAAACAATTACATAACTAGAAATTGCAATGCGCTTGAGCTGTCTATAAGACAGCCAAGTACTATCAGTACCAATAGTAAGTTATGCAAGTTGAAAACCCAAAAAAAATTAAACTATGCATGATAAGTGCTCAGACCTCAGATAAACTCCTGCTGAGAAGCAATTGAGGCCCAAAATAAACAACAACCGGACAAAACAGACACGGGAGGGGGGGTACCAACAACAGAAGACCAATACAAAGAAAAGACTAATAGAACAACAAATAGGATACACATAGGTCACACCCTTGTCCAAAAGACAGCAAACGGTTCCAGCACCTGAGGGCAGCCTTCTGGCCAAAAGAAAGAATCCAAGCAGACCCCATCCAACGCGAAGAGCACCCACCAGTCCCAAGGGTCCCGCCCCTAGGATAGCAGATAAGAGGCGGATGACTTGAACGTGAACCAGTAGAACCATATTTTATTAAATCGAAGTAACTGAGTAGGGGTGTGGGCTACCAACTCCTCCATTCTACATATAAAATTGATTTCATTGTACCAATCTTCAATAGAAGGAGGAATAGAAGATTTCCACCTCTTAGGGATAACCGTTTTGGCGGCCTGAATCAAGTGTCTAAGAATAGATTTTTTATATTTAGAAACTGGGAAATCAAACATAAAGAGCAGAAAGGCCTCTGGAGAGTCAGGAACCGAGACATCAGTGATCAATGTGATAATTCTCCGGACAGACGTCCAAAAGCTTCGAATTAACGGGCAGTCCCACCAGATGTGCACCATGGTACCCACATGTTTCCCACAGCGCCAACAAGTGTTTGGAACCGCTGGAAACCATTTATGAAGGATCGTGGGCACCCTATACCACCTGGATAAGATCGCCACAGTCCGTTTTGATGGATGGTTGAACTCTTCTACTTCTTTGAAAACAGGTGAAAAAATTTTGCTGAAATCTGTTTGCCATGGGAGCAGAATCTTTTCCCCTGGGGCAGCGCTTTGCCTGCTCCATGTCATCAATTACACTCCTCATGTGATAAGACTGAAGATATGGGACTCCGACTCCACAGCCCTGCGACAAAGACCCATTACATCCTATGGAGAAGTTTTGACCAATCAAAATCAAAGGCGGGACAGTTCAAAAGACAGTAAAAATACAGAAAAGAGCTGATTGGTTGAGCTAGCGGGGGCTTGGCTATTTCGGCCAATCAGAGCGCGAGCTACTTCTCCCATTGCAGTCTATGGAGAGATCGGCGCAATGCAATCTCGGTGCTTAGCGCCGTGCGGCATGGAGAATGATTAAAAAACTCATTTTTATTAAGTGTAAAACATTATCAGATAAAGAGCTGAAACCTTCTATAAAAATAAATCCGTTAAATCCCAAACAACGCATTTGTCGCCGAGAGCGGCGCTACATAAGGAATTGCAATATAGAGAATTGCCGGGAAATACAGTAATTAAAATTTTTAAGCTCTTCTGATTGGTCGGCATAAACCAGCCAATAGGAGCGACAGGGACCCATTCTAACCTATGGAGAAATATTGACCAATCCTATTCAAAGGCGGGACAGTTCAAAATACAGTAAAAATGCAGAAAAGAGCTGATTGGTTGAGCTAGCGAGGCTCGTCCAGCTTAGCCAATCAGAGCGCGAGCTACTTTCTCATAGAGTTCTATGGGGAAAAGAAATTCTGAGCGAGCTCTGTGATTGGCTAACTTAAAAGAGGCGCGGTTATTTGGACCAATGGGAGAGCGAGCGACGCTCTTATGGGTTTTCTAATGCAATCGGGAATACAACTGTACATGGCCGAAATCAAATGATAAGAGTACAGAAGTTGTACCGATGTGCATATAAAATGAACAATAATATTGGGGTAAAGAAAAAAAAAATATTAATTCAATAAAATCATGTTTATTTCTTTATTTTTGTTACACCCATACTATTGATCAGTGGCTAACGAAAATAAAGAAATAAACATGATTTTATTGAATTATTTTTTTTTTTTTCATTCCCCCAATATTATGGATCATTTTATATACAGATCGGTACAACTTCTGTACTCTTATCTGCATTTTTACTGTATTTTGAACTGTCCCGCCTTTGATTCTGATTGGTCAATAGTTCTCCATAGGTTTTAATGGTTCACTGTCGCTCCTATTCTGATTAAAAATACAAGGAAAAGGCAGCACTTCAAAAAAGACGTGGTTTTATTGACCCGACTTTTTTGAAGTGCTGCCTTTTCCTTGTATTTTGCATATATTTTGACCTTGATCCTGGTCCTGGAGGCGTGCACTCTGTATATTGGAAATATTTGTTACAAATTTTGCTGCTGGTTCACAATTTCAAGATTTGCTCCTATTCTGATTGGCCGGTTTCTGCCGACCAATGAGAATAGCTTTCAGAATTTGAATTACTGTATTTCCCGGCAATTTCCAATATCCTAATTCTTGATATTGCGCCATTCTAGATTTTTGGAAAGTGATTTTTTTTATGTATTTTTTATTTTGAGGTTTGAGCTCTTTTCTGAGAATGTTTTACGCCTTTATAAAGGCGATTTTTTGATTCATTCTCCGCACGGACATCTTTAATGATTTCTCGCTGTTTTCCAGCCTGTCTCGAATCAGAATACATGTTAGGGGCAGTCCCTTCTGCGCCTAAGTCCCGCACTGCGCCTCACACACTGGCGAGGCGCAGGGAACTTTTCCCCGCATCTATGAGCGCACCTCCTCGGACGGTGAATCTTAGGCGCAGCCCCGCACTGCGCCTAAGTCCCCGCACTGCGGCCCACACAATGGTGAGGCGCGGTGGACTTTACACCGCATATATGAGCGCACTACCTCCGGCGGCGAATCTTAGGCCGCATTTGGCCCCCCCGACACTAGCGCCCCATGGTCCCCGCACTGCGGCCCACACACTGGTGAGGCGCGGCGGACTTTACACCGCATGTATGAGCGCACTACCTCCGGCGGCGAATCTTAGGCGCAGTCCCGCACTGCGCCCATGTCCCCACACTGCGGCCCACACACTGGCGAGGTGCGGCGGACTTTACATAGTATGTATGAGCGCGCCCCTGCGCCGACATACATGAGGCGCAAATTTCGCCGAACGACCTGAAATGCCCACCGTCAAAAAACGGTGGGCGGTCTTTAAGGAGTTAAGAACGGGATTTATGGCAGATGCTATATTGGTTTAATTAATTTATATGATATATATATAAATCTTAAATACATTTTATAGGAGATGATTTTATCTTTTTGGGATTCTATATAATATATTCTATAAATTATTATGACATTTATATAATTTAATTTTATATAGTTTGATAATTATCATAAATTACTTTTCCTTATTTTACTGGTATAAGTTAAGAAATAAGGGACATGTTTTGCCCTAGTTTCATTACGACTCCTCGGGCTCAGGCACACCACATTGAAGTAAGTGTTTGAACAGTAATGCGCCTAGTTTTCCTAAGCCACATTCATAAATGTGTCTAATAGTACAAATGTGGTGCGACACGCCTCCAGAACACTCCCACATCTGTGGTGCATTACAAAGTGTCAGGGCAAGCGCACAGTGCGCCAAACATGTTCATTTGTTTTTTCACCTATGTACCCAATTGTCAGCTCATATTTTGCACACTGAAATGTCGTTTTTATTTGGGATACATGTGCTTTTTTGAAGGTACCTGTTCTCACCAGTATGCAGAAAAGCCACAGTATAATGCATGGAGAGACTGCAGAAACGCAAAAATACCCATTAAACAACCATTCACATCCTCCTGGCATGAGGGGGGTGGCTGCCAGTATTACAATTGCATATAGATAAAGCAATACATAAGGGTGCAAAACATGTGGTGCACCATGCCGGCTTACAGCCTCTTAGTGACGCCCATACTATCAGACTAGGCGGGCTGCCCAGCACCTCTGGGTATGCCACAACAAAAAATTTTTTAAAAATAGTAGTCACCCTTAGCTCCCCAGCACTATTGGGCAGATAAAAAATGTCATACTGGAAAAATATTAAATATGAGGTATTAATTGGTACCGGGCCCCAAATACGCAAGCTCGCAACCGTCACCGGTCCTCATGTGAGCGAACAAGGCCCACACTGGTGGTGGTTTTTAAGTAAGTAATGTCCCTTTTTTTTTTTTTTGTAACTGAGAATTTTATTATATTTTGTATGCAGACAAGTAAAACAGGTTACATCAGCAGACAATAGCACAAAACAATGTCCCTTTTTTGTGTGTGTTTTTTTTTTGTAAATTGTCAGTGTACGGACTCACAAGACATGAGGACCGTTGACGCCGGTTTCGAGCTTGTGTATTTGGGGCCCCGGTTTACTGTGGTAAACCTTTAATTTTTTTTATACTTTTAAAAAATTATTTTTTTTTCCCCACTTGTATATGTAGTCCCCCTTGGGCAGATAATACTGAGAGGTGTATCAAGATAGCGCTCCTATTACTGCCTGAGGTAGTAATAGGAGCCCTAACTTGGCAGCTGTGGAAGCCGTTATTAGGCTTCCAGTTACCATGTCAACCTCTAGGCATCCTGTGATTTCGTCACTGGGGGGCCTTATTCACTTAGACACTGCGGCATCTAAAGGGTTAGGCAGCAGGGATTGGAGCCGACTCCTTTCCCACTTAATGTGGTGGGTGTCAGCTGTAATTAATAGCTGGCATCCGCCACCTATGGATTGAGCCCACTCCATAGCTTCTTAAAGACGCCCATAAATCATATGTTGGTAAGGGATTAAAAGGGTATTCCAGAATACAAAACTTTACTCCAACTGAATTTGTGTGGTACAAAGTAAGAATCTTTAATATATAGTAATTATGGGCCACATGTATGAAAACTGTCTAGGTCTAAATCTCTTTGTTGCTCATAGCAACCAATCAGAGGGCTCCTTCAATTTTTCCAGAGCAATATATAAAATGAAAGGGGCGCTCTGATTGGTTGTTATGGGCAACAAAGAGAGTTTTAGACCTAAAATCTGATGTTTATAGCTTGTTGCCAAGGGATACGGCCTGTAATTTAGTTTCAGCTTTTGGTCAGGCATGCTCTGTTCCAGCATTAGGAAGGTGAACTATGTCTTTACAAAGCAGCAGGGGATGATATGGGCAGGGGAACTACCGAGGTAGCAGACGAAGCAACTGCCACGGGGCCCGCCTCCATAAGAGGGCCCGGGACCCGTAGCCACTACTACTTTGTCTGCTGCCCAGGTAGTTCCAGCTCCTGAGCCCATCCGGCAATGAACGTAACTGCCGGCGGGCCCTGCGATAAGATGCTGCTGCTGCCATCATCTGTCACAGGCACGGAGCCCGGACAGAGCGGCGGGGGAGCTGGCAAAAACAGTGTCAGTGACTACGGCCCTCTCCTTCTCCCTCCACCCCTCCCCTTCGTCCAGTACAGATAGTGAAGAGCTGGGGACACAAGAGGAGGGAGGGGGAAGAATAAAATGCATTCCCCGGTCTGCAGAAACAAGGAGGAATGTATTCCTCTCCTTCTGTCCAGACTTCTTGGACCTGTGACAGTGAGAACAAGCAGAGCAGTAAGCATTTTGGGCCACATGTATGAAAAATTTTGGTCTAAAACTCACTTTTTTGCCCAAAATATTTTCATACATGTGGCCGAAAATGCTTACTGCTCTGCTTGTTCTCACTGCCCCAGGTCCAAGAAGAAGGGGAGGAATACATGCACAGCAGCCATAAGTAACAGTGACAGCACTGCCTGCACCTGAGGGCCCGTCCCCACAGCACTGCCTGCGCCTGAGGGCTCGTCCCCACAGCACTGCCTGCGCCTGAGGGCTCGTCCCCAGCACTGCGCCCTGAGGGCTGTCCCCACAGCACTGCCTGCGCCTGAGGGCTCGTCCCACAGCACAGGTTTTCAGTCGGTTTTACAGATGGTTTTCAGATTTGAAAGCCGTCTATAAACCGACTGTCAACATTTTACATTGATTTAAACAGATTATCGGTGTAGCAGTCCCCACTGCATTGATTTTATGCCAGACTTTTTTTAGAACGTGTTTACACGGCAAAGGAAAAACACCGTTTGGGAAAAAATCCTGTGCACCACTCCCTACCGCACGGATTTTCTGCCTGACTGTTTTTTACACCGCCGGTGGTCCTAACACTGGTCTTTTTTAGGCACATAGGGAAAAGGCTTTTGTCTGCAGTTTGTGGATTCAAGCCCTCCCCCTTCGCACCCACATGTTCATGTTCTGCCCAAAAACCGGGGGGCGGAAGAATGAACATGTTCTAAGTTTTTAGGACCGCCGGCGGTGTAAAAAACCGTCCGGCAGAAAATCCGTGCAGTGGGGATTGTTGCGCAGATTTTCTATTAATGTCAATGTAAATGGTTGACAGTCAGTTTATAGACGGCTTTCAAATCCCAAAACAGCCTGTAAAACTGTCGGGAAATCTGTGCTGTGGGGACGAGGCCTCAGGCGCAGGCAGTGCTGTGACTGTTACTTATGGCTGCTGTGCATGTATTCCTCCCCTTCTGTCCAGACTTCTTGCAGAGTCTGTATACCAGGCATCCTTACACTGCGGCCACCCAGCTGTTGAGAAACTACAACTCCCATCATTCCCACTGTTATAGATTATATAAATGCATGATGGGAGTTGTAGTTTCCCAACAGCTGGAGGGCCGCAGTTTGACGATGCCTGCTGTATACACTATTATATACCACTATATGGTCACTATATGGTGGTACTATTGGTCTTTGTATACTGATCAGTAATAGAGTAGGGGTATTATTTAGTCACTATGTGGTGGTAATTTGTGGTCGTGTTCTGGCGGTATAATCAGGTCCATATGCAGTAGTGTTATTGGTAATGTTGGTCTTGGTATAGTGGGATTTGTTTGGTAGCAATAAGATGGGGATATCTATGGTGAGGTATTTGCTTGTTGGATTATCTAGTAACTGCATGACTATTATTAAGAGGTCCCAGTAAATGTTCGCGGTTGGGCAGGCAGGAGGGGGGCCCCATCCAAAAGTTTGGTATGGGTCCCAGGCTTCCCTAATTATGCCCCTGGATATGGGTATAACTAGAAAGTAATGTGAGAGGCTTAGCAGTGATGGAGCACAACATGAGGTGCACAAGGAGGATGAGACTTGCTATTCAGCAGCCAGGGGAGGAGAACATCCTGCAATGCATGATGGGAACTGTAGTCTACTACCCACATGAGCTCGTGCTGTAGCCAAGCCTATTCTTGCTGCACTAAAGAGCCGCACACAGGGAGCAGTGAGGGGGGAAAAAAAAGTAATTCTACATTTTTAGGATGTATTGTTAGTGTTATAATGTTGCTTTGTGTGTAATGACCCTTCAAGTTTCTTTTTCCCCCAACGGTGGAATATCCCTTTTAAGCTGTTCAACACCTACTAAACTTCTAGTTGTTTACAGTCATTATTATACGGACATGTTTTTTAATTATGTATGCCATGGGTTTCACATATATGGTTAAATTTACTTTTTTATTAATAAACTTCATTAACCTGAAAATTTTGTTTTTTTGTACAGCTTTTTGCAAATCGGTCATGGGGTGTGCAGCAGTTTTCACCAGAAGAACAAGCCTTGTGGGAAGGAGTGACAGAAGAGTTTATGTCGGATGAAGAGGACAGTTTGTCGGAGCCAGGTGTCTGGGTGGCTAGGCCGCCTCGCTTCCGAGCAGCAGAGCTGTCCAGGCTATGCTACAGTATTGACTCACACTCTAAGCATGGCAATAAAACCAATCGTGTTTATGGTGCTTTATCTGATCGGCTACCTTCCACAGAGATTCAACTTCTTCCCCCGCACCTCTACAATCCAAATTGGGAAAGAGAAGGGGAAGAGGAGGACCTGGCAGGTGGTGTAAGAGGGAGAAAATCTTTTTGTCCTGACCTAAATGCTTTCATACAGATAAAAGTGGAAAAAGATGAATGAAGATTGTATAGACAATGACTAGACTACAAGTGAAGGACCTGATCTGTGTGATGGAGATGATGTATATGTACAGTTATTCTATGTGTGAACAGTGTGGATGTAACTGCACAGGTGCTAAACAGAAGTCCACAATAAAGTCTCATTTTTATCATTTTTGCCTTATACATAATACAGTTTAGTCCATAAATGTTGTAGCAGAAACCTTTCTTTTACATCTGAGAAGCTGAAAATCACCATCTTTTATAGATTCCTCTTGTGCTGACACGTGAAGACCTCACAAGGTGTCCTGCGGTATATATCATCAAGATGTGAGCAGAAGATCTGTCAGTTGCACCTTTGGGCATCCATGGATCAGACTTGTTTTTCAGCACATCCCACATATGGTTAATTGGATTAAGATCTAGGAAATCTGTTGGCCAACACTTTGCACCTCTTTGTCTTGTTCCTGCAATATGGCATTATTATGGGGTTATTGTTTTGCTAGAAGAATACATTACATTTAGGAATTCTGTTTCCATGAATGGGTTTACTTAGTCTACAACCATGTTTAAGTTTGGTGGTGAATGTCAAGTAATTTTAACTCCTTGACGACCACCCACAGACATTTGATGGCGGGTGGTGCAGGTCACCTGTCTGCAGCGACGTCAAAAGACATTGCTGCAGACAGACGGGTTTTGCGGCTCCCAACCCCACAACTGCACTAGGAGCAGAGTGGATGTTAACATCGGTTTCTAGAGCAGTCTCTGTTAATGCCAGAAACCAGAGGATCATGACCCCGACATAATCAACATGGATTCCCCTGCTCCATCACATCATCAGGACTCTTGGTGATCTCATGGAGCCGGGGGAACGTCTGTACAATCAGCCCTGGTGACCCAGAGTGGCCCCAGGGCTGTCTGTATAGCAAGCCTGAAGTCAGAGCACACTGTGTGCTCCCCGACTGCTGCCTGAGTCATACTGACACAGAGTCTAATGTATTTAGTATACAGGAGTATGCTTATACATTACTAAGTGTAATAGTCATCTCTTAGGCTATGTTCACACGGTGTATTTGCAGGGCGTAATTACACCCCGCAATAACGCCGTGTGGACGGGGGCGGGAGCGGGGGACTGAGCAGGGGGCTGGCACTTCGCCGGCCCATAGACTTGAATTGCCAGCGGCGCGTATACGCCGCTAGTAATTCACATGTCAATTATCTCCCCGCCCGGCGGATTCGCCAAGCAGGGAGAGGAGACGTAATCCATAGTTCTCTATGAGAACTGTGAATTACCGTAATGAATGGGCCGTTTTCGGCCCGTAATTGGCGCACTTCGGCGCGTAATTACGGACCGAAATACGGCCCATTTTAAGCCGTGTGAACATGGCCTTAATGTGATGTAAAAAAAAAAACAAAGAGTGGGGAAAAAAAAAATACATTACACACAAAGTAAAAACCCTACATATATGAGGTATCCACATGACCATAATAACCTTCAGAATTAATCTAACAGGTTATTTAGTGAAATGTGAAAGGTTCATGTTCACGCTGCAAAAATTAAAAAAAAAAAATTCCTTAGTAATTTATATGCAAATTTAAACTATACCGGCAAAAAGAACAACTTCTCCTACATAAAACAGGTCCTCATACAACTGTGTCACTTAAAAAATAAAAGAGTTACAACTGTTGAAACCAAAAGAACGTAGCTAGTCGTTAAGGCCTTTTCAGGCCTGGTGCTTTAGGGGAAAAAGAGAACCTGTCACATAGGTTATGCCCCCCTTGCTGAGGGCAGCACAAGCTAGTGACAGACCTGCTGTTTCCAGTGCTGTGTCCCTTATTCTGTAAGATGCTGTAGTTTTAGAGCATTTACCCCTCAAATCTTATTCATGAGCAGGTGTTAGCCCCGCCCACCAAAGGCTAGCCCCGCCCACCTGGCAGTTATTCACATGTTTCTACCTATTCAAAGTAATAGGTTTATCAGTTGAGGTGGGCGGGGCTAGCCTCAGGTGGGCGTGGCTTGAAAAAAATGACTCTTCGAATGAATCAGATTTGAGCATTAAATACACGAAAACTACAGCATCTCACGCTGGAAACAGCATGCCTGACACTAGCTTGGGCTGTCCTTAACAAGGGGGGCATAATCTATGTGACAGGTTCTCTTTAACATGAATACCAGAACCCAAGGTTTTCCCAGCAGTACATTGCTCAGCATTATGTTGCATCTACTGGCTTGCCTTTGCCCCATAGTGCTTCCTGTGGCCATAGATTACCCAGGTAAGTGACCCTGACCACCCTGCACTACATAGGAGGGAAAAGAAAATGTAATTCATCAGATTAGGTAGTTTTCTTCCATGGTCTAATTCTCATGATCACATACCCTTTATAGGCACCATCAATGATGGACAGGTGTCAGCAAGGACACTCTGACCTGTCTGTGGCCATGTGGCCCCATAAGCATCATTTGTTCTGATACCCTTCTTTACACCCCTAACCGACACAGGATGTTTGGGTACGTCCTGGTGCCTGTAAGGTCCTATGTAGTGGGATTACTTTGTAAGTCCGCTACATACCGTAGTAGGGTGATGCAAATTGCAGCTGACACCCGCCGCTAACTGCAGGAAATGGAGCTGGCTCAATTCCCTGTTGTCTAACCCTTAAAGGGGTTTTGCCACGATGTAATGTTGACGTGGGATCCTCCAAAATGGGTATTTAATCACTTTTCTAAATATATGCGATTACAAAAAGTGAAGCCTGTGAGAGCTACAGCATTGCTCAGCAACCCTTAGTTACCTGAAAGTTTCAGGGTACAGATATAAAATAGCTAAAAAGTAACTTTTAATAATAGCATTAAAACCAAAGCCTTATCATATATTACCTACCCTACAATTCTATATATGAGAAAATATATAAGGACAACAAACGGAGAACCCGCCCCGAAAAGGGCGACCCCGCAAAAGAGACCTCCTAAATATACACTAAATAATACTACAATCTAAGTGACTAACCTAAAGAAAAAGCAAAATAACTATAAACAAGGACACACAAAAAATAAATAAGTAAATAAAAAAAAATTGAATAAGTGTATAAACACGTGTACAAAAGAAAAAAATAATCACAATGTAGATATAAATGATATAGCCACCAAAGCAATAATAGCTATTGTCACGTACACGCTCACCAGCACGTGACTGGGGGGCTACTGAAATGGGGTAGACTTATATCCACTCGAGCTCACCTCTCACTCAGGTAGCGAATCAAGCATAAATCGTACCACAAGACAGTTCCAGCCCCCCTCCAAAAATACACGCTGCCACCACCTTCCTTCAATAACCAAAAAGGAATCAGCCGGAAGGAATCTGACTCCTAACAGATATTCAAAAAACACACGTAAAAATGCTTAACTCACTGCTTTTAAGCAGCTAAAAAAGAAAAATACACTTCTTAAAGGAAAATGGGGTGGGTTTGGCAAAAACAAAAATTTCCAAATTTAGGGGTATTTTTAATTTTAAAAATTTGGTTTTTCCCGTGCTTACATAAACGGGAAATATAAAAACCCAATAACAAGGGACACCCCATCAAAAAGGTTATGAAAAAAAAAGGAAAAATGATGGGAAAGGTTTACACTTACAGATTTTTCCCGACCCCGGGCCCCGGGGGAAGGAAGGAAAACATGGGACACGGGCTTCAATAAAGAATTGCCCCCCACGCAAATAAAAAAGGGATTTGGGTTGGCCTGGGGCTTTTTACCTTTTCCAGGTTTTCTCCCCCTCAAAACTCCCTACTTTTCAAAATGGCTGGGATTATGAGAGGAGGCTGTTACGAATTGTGGGAATGGGGGGTTTTGCCATATTTTTTCCCAAAAAGGGGGCCCCAAAGGGACTGCGCTTTTTACTGGGCAGAAAAAAATTTAAGAGTTTATTGTGCGGGGGGGGGGTCAAAGGTGACATTGTTAAACTTTTGGGGGACATTGTTTTTTAAAAATAGTTGAAAAAAACTGGGGGCTTATCAGATCTGCTTGGGATTTTCCCCCCCAACACCCCGGGGAAAAACCGGCCCCCCGCCTTTAAATTTTTTCATTTTCACATCGGGGGAAGGATGACTCACAATCGGAAGCTACAGGTTTTTAATGATAAATTTTAAAAATACATTGAATTTTCAGTGTAGGGACTTACACCCCCCTTTCGGAGTGGGCGTGGGGACGGGGCCTAAACCTGCCATCCCCTGAGCCCCCCTCCGAAATCCTTGGAAGAGAGAGGCTATGGGGCCTTACCGCACTCCTTGCCCTTTCTGTATCGGGAACTATCGTTTATGGGTGTTGGAGGACTCCGGGGGCGGTACATTACACATTACTGGGGGGGCCCAAATCCCCTCTATAAACCGGGGTCTAAAGCTTAAAAACCTCAGACCCCCGGGGAAATTTCCCTTTTGGCAAAGTTTAAATCCCACTTTTTGGGTTTTTGGGAAATCCAAAGTTTGGAAGAGCCCCTTTACCCCTCCGGGGGTTTGGGAAATACCCCCACAGGGCGGGAAGGGCATACATTACTGGCTTGGATAAACTTCTCTGTGCAAAACAGTTTGGGCAGCTTCATTGGGTTCAGACACTTTCCACTGAGCTTTTTGGGTTTATTATGGAAAAAAGGGACTCGGGGATGGCCCTCTCCCAATTACCCCCTGGGCCCAAAACCCTCAGGCTTAGATTACTTTTATGATTGTCTAAAACGGGCTGAGATACCCCTCGGGTTTTGGGACAAGGACCCATTGTCAATACCAGCGGAGAAAATTCCCATCAGGTTTGGATACATCATTAGTTCCATGACATTTCTGAGATACGCCTCCAGGCTTGGTAAATCATTATCGTCCCCCAAAAAGTCCAAGTCATGCGGGCCCAAGCTTGAAAACGGGGGCCCCCGCATTACAGGCTGAGTTTTGTTATCAATGTCCATGACATTTCTGAGATTTATCGTGGTGGGATACATTTTGGGGGCCCCACAAAAAGGGTGAAAGGTAAATCGATGTTCCCCAACCCGGCCTGGCCCCCGAAAAACATAAAGCACAAAAGGCTGAGATAATCGCAGGCCTATAACAGGTGAGATACATCAAACAAAAATTAAAAGGACATTTCCCTCTCAGGTGCTGGTGGGCCCTTGATTGGGGGGGGAGGGGTGCATAAGGATAATCCTGTTTTCCCCAGGGTTACTGGCCAAACATCGTGGGGTGCTATCAGGGTTTTCCAAATTCTTTGGGAATTGGGTTTTGGCCCCCTGCTTCCCATGCACCCGTGTTTCCTGACTCAGCAGGGGGCAGGACTGTTTTCCCTGTCGCCCTTTGGGCCCTGTGCCCCTTTTAATTTCATAGTTGAAATTTTGGGAAAAATGGAAAAGAAGGAGTTTTAAAGAGGGCAAAAATTTGCATGGACACCCCCAAATCTTTTTTTTTGTGAAACCCCCTTCAAAAAACCCCCAACCCACTCCGCCAAACTACTTAATGGTTTTGGGAAAAAAGCCAGGTGTTCCCCTTTATGGCCGGGTTTGGTACCCCCCCTTAAACCGGGTTTGGGCCCCCCCTTACAGGCGGGTAGATCCCCCTTTGTAGCAAGGTGGATGCCCCCTTGAGCAAGGTAGATGCCCCCTTGTAGTTTTGGTAGATGCCCCCTTTGTTAGCAGGTTTTTGGGCCCCCTTTGTAGCCGGGTAGTCCCCCCTTTAAAAATAGCCCAGGTAGTTGCCCCCTTTAGTAGTAAGGTAGGTAGTCCCCCCTTTAGTAGCCCCCCAGGTAGGTTTAGTCCCCCCTTTAGTAGCCAGGGCCGGTGTTCCCCCCATTGACCCAGCCAGGTATTGCCCCCATTGTAGCCAGCCAGGTATTTTGCCCATTGTACCCAGCCGGGTACCCCCCCCCCCTTTTGTAGCAAGGCAGAGCCCTCCTCCATTTTTTAAAAGGCGGGAGCCCCCCATGTAGTTAATAAAAATAAAATAAAAAATTTTCCACTTCCCCCTAAACCGGGGCTCCTCCCCCGATCTCCTCAGGGGCCCGCGGGGGGGAATGAGAGCGGCCGCGCGTCTTTTTCCCCTGCCCCGTGTTCTGTGTGAAAAGCGCGCACAGAGGGCCGGACTTTACAGGGGGAGGGGGGGAGGAGCGCCCCCTTCCTGCTCCCCCCCCGCACAGTTGCCCGCGGGCGGGTAAGAAGCCCCTGCCCCCCGCTTCACCCCCCCTTTGGGACGGCCCGGGCCCGGTCCCGGAGTAGGGCACCAGGCTACTTTGGCACCGGGGCCTTTTAAAAAGGACCCCCCGCCGCCAGGGGAAATTTGCCAACTCCCACGGGGGGGCGGGGGGGGGCCCCCAAAATTTGCGGAACCCCCCCCCAAAAAAACCCGGGAGAGTTGGCATGTATGCTGAAAATTTGGGAGAATTTTAAAGGAAACGGTGACTGTCAGAAAGGGAGGGGGGTTTGAGGGGCCCTGAAAGATTTTTCCCCCCTTAGCTTGAAATTTGTTCTCTGCAGACCCTTTTTAAACCCTTGGCTGGTCGCCAAACACACAAAGTTTGGGATTGTAAAATACCCAAAAATAGGGGGTCACAGGATTTTAAATTTTAAGGGACATTCATTTTGTTTTTTCATTTACCCGTGAAAAATTCAAAAGGTACATTCACTTTCTTTTTTTCCTTTCCTTCTGGACCGTTCCAGAAGTTTTGGGCACGTCTTGGGGGGGGAATCATATATTGGGTCCCTTGGGGTTGCTTTAAGGGGGGAGCTGGGGGGGAATTTCTGTGAAAATTCCCCAAAAAATCTGTCCCCAGTAAAAAAAAAAGTGGGGGATATTTGCAAAAAACCCCCCACGTTTTCATCCCTGGGCCCCCGCCCCCAGTCCAGAAAAACACGGGGCCTTTGGGTTTTTAGCAGAGGGAAATTTCCCCCCAAAAAACCCGGTCTTGGGGTCAGGGTTTCTTTCCCGGGAAATAATTTTTTTGCCCCCACCATCTCGGGAGGGAAAAAAAACCGTCCCCCTTCTGACCACTGTCTCTAAAGGGCCCAGGGGCGACCTTCTCCCCAGGTGACGGGTTTTTAAAGGGGTTATGCCTTCCCCTTCGGAAAAGCCCCAGTTACAAGTTTGATGGAGGGGTGTTACAGGGGGTGCTGTGAGATTGGGGGATCCTCCGCTTTTTCTGGAAAAGTGGCATTTACATGCCCCACTTGGTTTTTTTATAAAAACATTTGGAAAGTCGTCAATGGGGTGTGGGCCTGGGGGACCCAGGCGGATTTACTGGGGGGGGTCCCCAAGGGGATGGGATGGGGAAAGGAGCAGGGGGTCCCCACAGGCTTCCCTTTATCCTCCGGTGGACTCAGGTGTTCCCCGGGCTTCGGGCATTGTTGGTTAACATGGGATTTCTCCCAGGTCAGCCCTTTTTGGGCCGTCCGGTCCAGACAAACTGCGAACCTCTGCAGGACAGATATGGAGAAGCTGCTCTTTGATCATCAGTTTTTAAAAAGGTCCTCAAAGCGGGGAAAACAGGGGGTCCCTTCTACCCACTGCTTGGCCGGGGGCACTTAAGCTGCTCTCCAATTTGCGTAGCTGTCAGTGGGGCCTTTCTGCAGACTCCCAAAATTTCTCCCGGGGTTTAGGTTTATATTTCAGGACCAGAGCTTCTTTTTTGGCATCATATTCCCCCTTTTTGCTTGGTAGGAGGTCCCCCAAAAAACTCCCCCAAAGGGTTTTTTCCCCCTTTGTCCCGGGGTCAGATAAATTTTGCCCCTCCTCTTTGGGAGATTGGTTTTTGTCTGCAGTCTTTTCAAATTTTTTTCCCCCCCCGTAGGAAAACATTTTAAGTTTCCCCCTTTTTTTCCTTTAAAGGAAAGTGTTCTAGTCGGGGTTTCAAAAAGGGTTTTTTATTCCCGGGCATGGGCCTGGCAAAAACCCCCCCCTTTCAAGGGAAAGCCCGCTGTTGCTTGGGGGCCCTTTAAACTTTACCCCTCAGCCGCCTCCTCGCTGCTTGACGCTCAGCCCGGCGCTCGGGCCCCCTCTCGCCGGGGCCCGGGGTTCCCCAGCCTCTCTCTCGGGGTTTTTGGGATTGCAGGGGTCAGTTTTTTAGGGCACAAATTTGAAATCACATCGGGCCCAAATTGCTGCAAAGCCCTGCCCAGAGCAGGGTCCATGCCCCCCTGAGAACTGACGGCGGGGGGTTCAGGAGAAAATTTCTTAGGCGCAATTCCATCAAATTTGGGCCCGGGGGCGTTGTCAAAATTTCGTTTTCTGCGCCGCGTCAAAACTGCTGTAAATCTTTTCCACGAGCTCACGAATAGTGCACCTTCGTTTTCGCGGTCGTATTAATTCTCTTCCTCACATAGGCGGGTGAGATTTCTTTACTTTGCTTTCTTATAAAAGGGGTTTCCCTCTTAAAAAGCACCCCTTTTCCCAAAAAAAAGATAAAAAAAAAAAAAAAAAACAGGGGGGGGGAAAAATGATTGATGTGTTGTTTAAAGTAAGTAAGCACTGCGTTTGTTCTTGTAAGAATTTGGGGTAATCTTCCAAAGATACCAAACCAGCTTTTAGTTGGGAGGGAATAATTGCTTAAAACCAAGCACTAATGGGTTTCAAAAAAAAAGAAAAATATCCCCCCGCTCTTTCCCCCAATTTGCCGTACCGCTCACCAGCCCCGTGACCTTGGGGGGGCCCCTGAAATGGGGTAGGACTTATATCCCTCGAGCTCACCCCCTCCCCTCAGGTAGGGAATCAAAACATAAAACGTACCACAAGAAAGTTTCCCGCCCCCCCCCAAAAATTTCACGCTGCCACCACCTTTCCCTTCAATAACCAAAAAAGGGGGGAAACGCCAGAAGGGGAAACTGACTCCTAACGTTTTTCAAAAAAAAACACCCTAAAAATGCTTTTCTCACTGCTTGAAGCAGACAAAAAGAAAAAACACTTTTTTCAAGGGAAAAGGGTCGGTGCAACAACAAAAAACTTTCCCAATTAGGGGTAACTTTTAAATTTTAAAAAAGATTTTCAGTGCTTACATTTAAAAAGAATTATAATTTAAAAATGACAAACAAAATACAGTTATGAAAAAAAAAAAAGGGTAAATGCATAGAAAAGGGTTTTAAACTTACAGATGTTTCCGATAGGTCCGGGGGGAAAGGGAAAGGAAAAATTTGGGGGAAAAAAGCTTTTAATAAAGAATTGGGCCCCCCCGTTGGGCACAGACTAGAGGTTGGCCTGGGGTTTATACCTGTCCAGGGTTTTCCTCCTTTTTATTAAAATGCCTACTTCTTTTGGCTGGGTTTTGATGAGGAGGATTTTATACAGAATTTTCGGATGAGGGTTATTGCTTTAAATATTTAAAAAGGGGGGACTCCCCCGGGCTGCGCTTCTACTGGGGAAAAACAATTAAGAGTTTATTTGAAAGGGGGGGGAAAGGTGACATCTTTTTTAAAAACCTTCTGGAGGGGAAAATTTTTTTTACAACAAATTTTAAAAATGAGGGCTTATCAGATCTGCTCTGGGGTGTTCCCCCACTAACGGGGGAAACGGCCCCCCCCCTAAATTCCTTTTTTTTCTTTCAAAACGAGGGGGAAAATTGGGCTCACAATCTGAGCTACAGGATTTAATGATGAATTAAAATACATTGAATTTTCAGTGTACGACATTACAGCTATTAATAATGATGTTGTAAACTTCTTTTCACTCTGCAACAATATATAAATAATTTTCCTTTCCGACGCGTTCCCCTATAAGGTTCATAGGTTCATCAGGGAATGAAAAATTGCAAAAAAAGAACTGTACATCATAATAGTGCATATATAATAAATATTCAATAGAACTCACGGCCCTTGAACATAGATGGATACACGGAGTTCCAATCTCCAGCAATAGGGGAGAGACGCAGCAGCATAAAAACGATAGTGCAATGGATTCAGACTCCCTATGGAAGGAGAGAGAAATAATGCTGCTGCAGCAGATAATGATGGAATGGTAGCCACAACATAAAACCACCTAAAGGAGGTATAAATAGTAGCATCAATCAAGAGTGGGGGTACTCACCTGATATGAATGTACAGGACGCACAAGGCGTCCGCAGCATGGTCCAAAGTTGTCAATAAAGATTAATAATTACAAACAAGCGCCTATCCATTTCAATGCACGCTTAGAAGAACGCCCGCGCATGCGTAGATAGGCTGTGCTGTTCAGCCAGATCAATAAAGATCTGCGATACATGGTGTCCACAGCATGGTCCAAAGTTGTCAATAAAGATTAATGATTACAAAAAAGCACCTATCCATGCTTAGAGGAACGCCCACGCATGCGTAGATAGGCTGTGCTGTTCCGCCGGATCAATAAAGATCTGCGATACAGGGCCAACTGAGAATGACGTATGCGCATGTCAGTGTCAGTGCATCGTCCGTGCAGAAACATTGGACGGACACCCGCGCAGGCGCAAGAGAGACAACATTATAAAACAGCATTGGGGCAACAGGGGAAAGGATAAAGACACCAAAGATAACGCTGCAGTGCATAGCGCCAACACTTAGAATACGGTATTAAGCACTTAAGAACTCAGAGTGCTATATAAATTAAGATAGTTAGTTAAAGAGACGCCATACATAAGGACTAATAAATATATGAAACAAAACATTATACAACACATTATACAACATTATACAACAGTATAAGTAAACCCCACTCACAACAATACATACATATATATGTATATACATATATATAGTAGATGGTAAGTATACATGATAAAGAGAATATTAAAAAATAACAAGATAAAACAAGTAATGGCGCGTCATGCCATGGTTACCCAATGGACACAAAATACAATATGCACTCATAGAGACAACAGATTATTTAATAAAAGATGCAAATGAAAGATAATCGTTAAGGCCATGGGGATGAAGGGTCTTCAAACGGTAAGATCCAATGGTCTCCCTCTGCAATATTTTTTGATCAAAGTCTCCCTTACGTAATGGGGGCGAGACAATCTCCACCACCGAAAAATTGATGGACTGTGGATTAGCAGCATGTACCGTATCCCGCTGGTGTTTGATATTCCCCAGATGCTCCAAAATTCTCCGCCTAAACTCTCTAATGGTTTTTCCCACATACATCAGTGGGCAACCACATGAGGCCTGATATATTACGCCTCTGGTTTTACAATTGGCATATCCATTCATGTAAAAAACCTTGTTGGTGGTCAAGTTAGTAACGCATTTAGAACAGAACAAATTTACCCTGCTTTACTTTATCCAA